>CATIWQ010934801.1:0-15602 GCA_949673415.1 Euphorbia schlechtendalii | reverse complement strand
TAGTGTATGAAATCTTCTTGATGATTTTGCATGTTTTTCTCTACTATACTTGTTCATAGGGAAATTCTATAAAGTTTACATCTTCTCTAATCTATTCATGCATCTGTCTATTCATCAGTCTATCATCTAAGTCATCCAATCCTACAAATTATCTTATTTCATTTGTTCTGTAACTCTAGTTGGTCTTTAGAACTGAATCCCTTCCCTCTAGGATCGATATCTTTCAAAACTATATCAAAACTGTATACTTGCAGTGGTCATCATTTTTCTATTAGATAAGTAGTATTGACAACACCTGTCGTATTTTGAACTTTTATCTTATCGGTAGAAAAGTGGGGAATAAGGTTTTTGGCACCGTTACCGAATATAAGCCTATCGGAATGAGTATAGTCAAAATCTTGTGATCATCTTTACCCATTGCCATTGGAATAACAAAGAATTATTATGAATGGAGATCGCAAAGGCCAATCCCTGCTTGATCGCAGACCACTTCACCATGTTAAAAGTTTGGCTTTTGAAGAAACTTGCGTTGGTCCACGAGCCGAGACAAACTTATTAGAAGTATAAAGTCATCCATTATAGTGAGAGAGGACTCTACAATGCTGACCACCATAGATTGATGGTGGATAACTAGGTAAAAATCATGAGAGGGTTCAAAAATAACCAAATCCGTTGGGTTTGCCCCTGGTGGAAGGTTATCAACTTTGCTACCCACATTCATGCTTATGGTGTCCAGTTGCTCAAATTATAGGGCATCGCTTCCTATTCTCCAACATGGCTTAGTCAATCATATGGGAAGACTTAACAAGTGCATAGAGATTCATGCCCTACTCATGCCCCCATCTAGAACCACAGATTACCTGACCATATCCTTGAGAGGTGGGCCCAACACACTTCTTTCATTACATTGGACCATGCCCACCGAGAGACCACCGAGATTGATATCTACTATTGAAAATGACTTCAGGAGATTTGAGAGCTCCCTAACCCAGATAAGCACAAAGGAGATACTATACAGCGAAAGTATGCTGAGATGAGGTTGGAGTAGAAGATCTAATGCTTCTACCGCTCCTGTTACTCCTACTACTACCATCACCAAGGAAGACCCTCTGCTTGTGGAGGAAGAAGAAATTATTCTGATGTAATTTTAATTTTGATAAACTCTATATGTAAGACCTTTATTTTTATGAAATATCCAAACTTTGCTTACTTGCTTGATGTTTCGCCTAAATGACACCATGCATTCATATGAGTCTACACATAACATTTTTAGTGTAAATAATGTGTCTTTGAATGAAATCAACTTGTGTAAATAAATCGTTTATATCCAATGATTTAAAACCTGGTAAAAAAAGAGAGATTAAAAATGTGCTTAAACATCATGTGAGCACTTTTGCCTGGTCATATGAAGACATGTCGGGTGTTGCCAGAGCTATTATAGAGCGCAGAAACTGATTCAAAGTTTAGACCAGTAAATCAAAAATTGCATTGACTACATCTAAAATTGGTAGAAGTAGCAAAGTAGCGCAAAGCCCAAATCCCACAAGGTTGTGATAGAAATTTCCCCATATACAAGCCAATATCGGAGTTGTCAAAGAAGCAGTAGCCAATCATCTAGAATGGACAGTATCAGTTGACCTTTGATAGAATCAAGACTTATCTGATATGTCTACCAATTCTCAAGCCATCGATTCCTGACAATCCCATCATAAATTATCTGGCTAGCAAAGAGTGTTTAGTTAGGGCAATGCTTGTCAAAAAGAAATAAGACAAGCATGAGCATGCAGTGTATCATCTGAGCAAGAAGCTTCTTGAGTATGAAAGTCGATACACGATGGTTGAGAAGACTTATGTAACAATGTTTTGGCTCACTAAGAAGCTCAAGCACTACTTCTAGTCTTAGAAACTTCAAGCAATGGCTAAAATTGATTCGATGAAGTGTCTATGCCAATCCCCGACTCTAGCCAATAAGCTCTCTCGTTGGTTACTTTTCCCCTCTAAGTTTGATATTGAATATGTCACGAAGAACATAATTAAGGGCCAAGAAATTGCTGATTTCCTCGCCAATTAAGCCCTCAACTCTAACTATGTTAACAACTTGGATGTTCCTGATGAGTAGCTAGTGACCATCGAGTTAGTGAATGAAGAGTAGAAGATGTTCTTTGATGGGGCTATAGATCGTCAAGGGGCAAGTCTCAGAGTTATCCTAATAATGCCGCAGAATGAAGTTATCCCACTCTCTAACTGCCTTGAATTTTCCATAACCAATAATGGGGAAGAATATGAAGCATGTCTCTTCGGTATGCAAGCTTTAAGAAATGTCAGGGTAAAAGAAGTCGCTATCACTGGTAATTTTGCTCTTGTTATTCAATAAGTTATCAGAGATTGGAAAATCAAAGAAGAGTTGCTTCTGCCTTAACTCGATGTGGTATGGGAATTGGTCGCATAATTCAAGAAGTGTCTGTTTCGGCATGTCACTCAGATTGAATACTAAATGATAGATTCTTTAGCTACTCTAGCCTCTATGTGGGAAAGTTCTCAAATCCAACCCTTTTGGCTCCTGGTCCTTCAGTCATCCAAAGGAGCCATTTTATTGTTGTGCCATCTCGGCCATTATTAGCACTGATGAGGATTGTTTGTATAAGGATATAGCCCGATTAATCCAAGATAGATAATTACCACTAGGGGTAACAAACTCAAAATGGTTATCTCTGCGTTGGTTAGCTTCTCAGTTCAAAATTATGGGGGATGATCTCTTCAAGCTCACTGGTGATGGCCTACTTCTGTTGTGTCTTTCAGAAAAAGAAGATTCTTTAGTCATGAACCATATACGTGGAGGAGACTGCAGCCCTCACATGAATGGCATGGCCTTAGCAAAGAAAATTCAACACTAAGGTTATTTTTCGACCACAATGATAACTGATTATATCTCTGAAGTGAAATAATGCCATGAATTTTATATATATGGGGACATTAGTCATTTACCTCCATCAGATCTCCACAATCTTTCAACTCCTTGGCCATTCTCGGCGTGGAGGATTGATATTATTAGAGAGATTGACCCTCTTCGACTAATGGACATCGGTACATCATTGTGGCAGTTGACTACTTCTCCAAGTGGGTAGAGGCCGAGTCTTTTACCAACATAACTGCCAAGAAGATGGCCGACTTCATTGAAAAGTATATATTTTCACACTATAATCTGTCTCACCATGTTCTATCTGGTAATGAGGTTCAGTGTCAAGGGGCAAAGGTCAATCTAATTAAGAAATAAAACATCGAGCATTATCACTCTTCTCCCTATAAGACCTCAAGCCAACGGAGCATTGGAAGCAACAAGCAAATCAACTAAGAAAGTCTTGTCAAGCATGGGGAATGCTTACTGTAATTGGACAGAATTCATTTGCACTTTGGGGATACAAAACCTCTGTGCACTCTCCAATAGGTCTAGTCTATGGGATGGAAGTTGTCCTGGATGGGAACCGAGGTTAGATCCTCAAGAGTAGCTATGAAAGCTAGGCTAAAAGAGTTAAATGGGAAAAAGCCTGATTTGAGCAGTCGGATATGGTCAATGAACACCACTTGAAATCCCTTAACCATCTTCAAAGTATCAACAATGCATGGCGAGAGCTTACAACAACAAAGTCAAGCATAAAAAGTAACCATTGAAAGCGAGGGTATTGGTCTCAAAGCAGCTAAAATCCTCTAATATCAATGTTGGGGGAATTTCAAACCCAATTAAGAAAGCCTATTCATGATCAAGAAGGTCCTTAGAAAAGGAGTGATCAAAGTAATAGACGTGGAGGGTAATGAGTTTATGAATCCTTTCAACCAATACCGACTTAAGAGCTATCATGGTTAGGTTAAAAGAATTAAATTTTGAAAAGCAATACAAAAAAAGAGATCATAAAGCAAGCCCGTCAACTGTCCTTCTTCATATAGTTGAGAAAAATTAGGGTATTATTTTGCTGAATAGTCCATCAAAGTGAAAACCCGAAAAGAGCGCTTTGGGAAAAAATTAGGATAACGAGAGAAAACAGCCAACTGTCGACTTGAAAACCTGAAAGGGTGGATTGGCAGCAGGGGTTAAATCATCAGATGCTTTTGTACCCTAGTTATTTTCATTCATTGAAATGTCATTATTGTTGAATAGTTACGTGTATAATTATAACTGGATACATGTGTGTTGTTTTGAGAAACAACGCAACTAACACAATCACAAATAAAACAAAAAAAAGAAAAAAAGAAAAAGAAGAGAAAAAAAAGAGTCTGCTAGATTGAAAACCTGAAAGGGTGGTCTAGGCAAAAATTAAGACATTATTCGATAGATTGAAAACATGCAAGGGCAGTCAATGTTAGAACAAAAAAAATAAAAAAAGTATTCAATTCATCACATCTTTTCAAAATGGCAAAGGACATCATTTATCTATCCCGAGGGCAAAGGGCGAGTATAGTCGAACTTCCTTCGCAATAAGGAATGTCATGATGGGGAGCAACTCGCAAGCTTCGAGGCTCAATGAGCAATGGATAACTGGAGACCAATTTTAGCCTCATTAATGGCATACTCTAGAGGAATCTGCATGTCAAAAGTTTGATAACTCATCCAAATCTACTCAAGACTAGATTAAAGCTTCAAATCAGGTAGCAGTCCAACCTCAAATCAAACTTCAACTCGGACCCGATTCCATCCTTGTCGTCTAGACTAAAGGAATCCTAAATCAACCACTCAAGATTGCCTAATTACCACAAGAGCATCAAGTAGCCTAACCAAAACAACCAAAGAAACGTCATGTAAACAACCACTCAAATTTTTTCATCCACACGCACATATATGCGTAAATAATTTTCTATAAGATCTTCCACTATCTTGCTACACCTCCATCCTTCCCACGTTACAATCTTGCCTGGTCTCATGTTAGAATTCAACTATCTAATAAGGGGCAGTTCTACCTCGATAAATATTTCGGATAAGGCCAAATTCTCTCACTTGACAAATTTTGTTCGTGTTTTAACTCTTGATTGAAGGGGCAAAGTATTTTTCTTCCGTAAAGTCAATCAAGGAGTTAAAACATGCGTTCACACACTACTAACTTCATAATCATTTCGTCTTATATGTAGTTTTTTTCCAACCACATTTTGGAAATCAAAGCCCTGCACACCCCTTACTAATAAAATCAATTTCATCCCCACTTCTCTACAAATTTCATTTGGGTACAAAATCATGGAAACCAACAAGCATCACCTCGAGAAGACAACTAGGTACAAAATCCTGGAAGTTAACCTCATCAACTAGGCACTAAAAACTTAGAAATCAACCTCATCAACTAGGCACTAAAATCCTAGAAGACAACTCAACAAATCTTGGAAGGTAACTAGGCACTAAAAATCTAGAAGTCAACCTCGTCCACTAGGCACTAAAAATCTAGAAGAAGACTCAACCTATCTTGGAAGGCAACTAGGCATTAAAAACTTGGAAGATGACTTAACCTATCTTGGAAGGCAACTAGGCACTAAAAACCTGGAAGTCAGCCTCATCAACTAGGTGTTAAAAACTTGGAAGATGACTCAACCTATCTTGGAAGGAAACTAAACACTAAAAACTTAGAAGTCAACCTCATCAACTAGGCACTAAAAACCTAGAAGATGACTTAACTTTTTTTGGAAGGAAACTGGGCATTAAAAACCTGGAAGTCAACCTCATTAGCTAGGTACTAAAAACTTGGAAGACAACTCAACCTATCTTGAAAAGTAACTGGGAACTAAAAACCTGGAAGTCAACCTCGTCAACTAGGCACTAAAAACCTAGAAGATGACTCAACTTATCTTGGAAGGCAACTAGGCACTAAAACCCAAAAGTTAACCTCGTCAGCTAAGCAATAAAAACCTGGAAGATGACTCAACCTATCTTGGAAGGCAACTGAGAACTAAAAACCTAGAAGTCAACCTCATCAACTAAGCACCAAAAACTTGGAAGGTGACTCAACCTATCATGGGAGGCTACTAGGCATTAAAACCTTGGAAGTCAACCTCGTCAACTAGGCAATAAAAACCTGGAAGATAACTCAACCTATCTTGGAAGGCAACTAGGAACAAAAAACTTGGAAGTCAGTCTCATTGACTAGATACTAAAAACGTGGAAGGCGACTCAACCAACCTTAGGAAGAGGACCAGGCGCTAAAAACCTAGAATTCAACCTCGTTAAGAATCTAAGGAACGTGGTGGCCTTCCGTGTTTTAGGTCAACTTCAACAAAGTCATGCTGGCCTAGGTATGATTTCTATCCCTTTCTCTTTTCATGTAGCCATTCTAACTCATGTCAGTAGTGACCACATGAGGGGTAGCCTGTGAGCACGGGATTCTTGATCCCTCTCGTGAAGTGATGATGAGAAATATTTTACCTACATCTTGTTTTTTAATGATCCGTTTTCAGGTTACCAGACATGCGGAGGATATCCTTAAGTTTTTTTAAGTCAAAACCGAGCCAAAATCAACCCAAAAAACCATTAAAAAAAAGTCCAAAAAAATAGTCAGATAATTAAATAATAATAATTATAATTATAAATATATATAAAATAAAATAAAAATTATAAAAATATTTTTTTAAACTCGCCCATCCCGATTGAACCAGATCGGACCGGTCCGAGTTTTCAGATCGATCTGGTCCAGGCTGATCCTGGCCGAGACCGACCCCTTTTGGGGAACGGAACCGGTCCATTTTGGATCGATACCGGCCTGCCCAATTAGGCCGACCCTGGACGGTCGGGATTGGTCCCGACTAACTTGTTACCTACTCAACTTTTTTATTCTGCTTTCGCCCTATCTTTTATTTTTATTTTCTAAAAAATACCTCTCCTTCCTTATTTACATTTTTTACCTATCACCATAAAAACCAAAAAATTAGAATTTTCAGAAAAAGAGGAAAGGGAACCTTACATCTTTGGAAAAATTCATAGAGAGAGAAAATTTGAGATTTTTAAGAAAAAGTTAGGAAAATCTCTACACTTCTTTTTCTGATACTTTTTCTCGGAAAACTACCCTTTCCTTTTCAAGTTTGAGTTAGATACAAAAAATTTATCTCTCGGGTTTCTTTTTTCCTTCACCAAAAAACCTACTTTTCTTCCTTTTACAACCACATCAACTACAAAAAGACTTCAAGATCTCTTTCTTCGGCGTTTCTGACTACAAAATTTGCAGATTCACATCAAAGAGGTAATATTCTGAGCATTTAGAGACTCTTTGGTAGGATTTTGTGTTATATTTTCTGTCAATTTTGTATTTTCATCCTAGTTTATATATTTTCCTGCTCTTTATTACTATTTTAGGCCCCACACAATGGGAAATCCATTTTTCCACGATAATCGACCACATTTATACCATGATTAAATCTTAAATAATGAAATATATTAAATCAAGTCTAAAATTAATTATTTTCCGATAAAAGAACCTGGGGACCCATTAGCACGCGATTCACCCTAATCTAATCTATTTGTATAATCAATCGAGTCTTATTTGGTTAACTAACTATGCCATAATGTTGTGACACATCTCATGCTAACCTTTAAGGATGTACAAAGTATAAGTTAGATGCATGTTGGGGTTTTATTTCCCTTTGGGTATTGCAATTGTAAATAAAATGTATTTGTTGATCATTTGTATTGAGGGCCATTTGTATATTACCCCATGGTTTGTATTATTATTTAAACTACCCCCTTTAGGTTAGAAGCCTCTTATTTACTTTATTTATCGCTTTCTCTTATTTATTTATCGCTTTCCGCATGTGTATGTTTAACTCCAATATAAACTGAAAATGACTAGAAATAAATTGAAATGTCTTAAAGGTGGTTGTTTGCTTGTAATTAAAAACTCAAATAACGATGAAGTGGGTAACTCATCCATACCAAAATCTCTTTACTACGATGTGATTTAGGCTTAACGGATCTAGGTGTTTGCCACTTTTCTACTGATATGTTTAATCGATAATGGTTCCAAAATCTCGTGAACTATTGGCTAATCACTGCACCAAAAACTTATTCACAAATAAATGTAGGTGTAGTTAATACCTCTTATCACATAGAAAAATGATGATAACTACAAGTATACAGTTGTGATGTAGTTTTAAAAGATATCGAACCCACAGAGAAGGAACCAGGTCTAAAGATATAGAAGGGAAAGATAAAAATAAGGAAATAAAAATAGAATTAATATTTTTGGGTAGGAAGTTAGAATGAAAAGTTGAGAAGATATAGATGTGATAGATTAGAGACTCTAAATAAATAGATTTTCACTACAGACAAGTATAGCAAAGAAAATATGTAAGATCAATGAAGATGTTACGACACACTAAACTAATCTAACAAACCGGTTCAACATACTCAAATGTTCAATAATTCACCGCAGAGCAACACATTAAATAACTTTTCTAAACCTAGCGCAAACGAGATAAGACTATTATATAAACCTGGATAACATCAATACTATGCTTAGTACGGGTCACTCTCACATAGCCACATTTAGCAAGTTACCATTCTAAAAATGTTGGCTCACTAAACAGCGTTATATCACAGATCCAGTGACTATACACGATATTGTTAGCCCCGAAACTACTCTTAAAATTAATGTCAACGCATATAACTTGATTAACATAAAAGACTTAGAACGAAATACGCATTATGACACATAGACATATCATAAACTTAGAAATAGAAAGAATAAGTAGAAAGCAAAGTAAAGTTATAAGGTTTACAAGTGAAAGCTAAATTTGATCAAACCATATCCACTCTTTAATGGGAGTCGTCAATTCCCGCAATTCCTGCATCTACTTTGAATTCGGTCTCGGCCCGTACAGAACCTCCGCTGGGATGCTATTCTTTGAGAATATCGAACAAACAAATATTGAAGAATGAAAACTTTTATTGATAAGGGATTTGCAAGTACACTTATACAATAATCGCTCGAGAATATAGAGAAATCTGGTGATCGAAACAAGGATTCAAATCACTTAATCATTTTCTCGCTAACACTTAAGAATGTAGCAAACTCTCTATCTATACACTATATCTCTCTCTAATTTCACTCTAATATTTTCCTCTCTGGTGGTGATACACTTGAATGCGCACCATGCACGAAATTTGTGAGGGATTGGAGCCCTATTTATAGAGTTTGAAGGGTTGCATCTATCCAAACGAAGAGTCAAATCCTTTGGTGAAAGATTGCATCTCTTCAATGTGATTGGTTGAGAGGCTTTGATTCAATCCACAATGGATAGGCACCTTTTCATGATTGGTTAACTCCTGGTAGGTGTCTGTTCGTTGGCAGTTAATGGCGGTTGATGGCGGTTGATCATGCTTATCTGGCGGTTGGTAGTTAAGAAGATAATACCAGAAAATCGTCCATGTCGCGACCGCGATGTACATATCGCGATCGTGAATCTTTGTTGGTAATCTTCTGATTCTGAAGTAAACAAGTCACGACCGCGAATGATTGTCACGACTGTGAATTGAGTTTTACTCAGAATTCTTCTTGTAACTTCACCGATTTTTGACAGCTTCCATCCTAAGCCAAATCTTTAAGTCCACACATCTTTTTGCACCTTTTTCACTCTTTTTACATAGAATTCTACTTTAGCTCATTTTACTCCCAAGATTTACCTAGTATCTGCATTTGTATAAAAAATAACTACATACCACGTGAAATCTTTTATATAAAGTATGAAAATGACTAAAGCTATAGTGTTTATTGTATAAAATTTATATGATAATAAGTGTAATTATACACTTATCAAATGACTCATGAAATGGTGTGGACTCTGTAATAAGTCGGAAAATGTGGATCGTAATATGTCTAGTGACTATAATAAGTTGGAAAACACGGACTGTAATAAGTCCAGTGACTGTAATAAGTCAAAAAATGCAGGCCGTAATAGGTCCAGTGACTGTAATAAGTTGGAAAATGTGGATCGTAATAGATCTGGTGACTGTAATAAGACAGAAAATGCGGATCGTAATAGGTCAAGTAACTGTAATAAGTCAGAAAATGCAGACCGTAATAGGTCTAGTGACTGTAATAAATTGGAAAATGCGGACTGTAATAGGTCCATTGACTGTAATAAGTCAGAAAATGCAGACCGTAATAGGTTCATAAACTATTATAAGTCGGAAAATGCAAACCGTAATGGGTCTAGTGACTGTGATAAGTCAGAAAATGCGAACCATAATAGGTCCAATGACTGTGATAAGTCAAAAATGCAGACCGTAATAGGTCCATTGACTTTAATAAGTCAGAAAATACAGATTGTAATAGGTCCATTAACTGTGATAAGTCAGAAAATGCTGACCGTAATAGGTCCAATGACTATGATAAGTCAGAAAATGCGGACCGTAATGGGTCTGGTGACTATGATAAGTAAGAAAATGCAAATTGTAATAGGTCCAATGACTGTGATAAGTCATAATATGCGGACCGTAATAGGTCCATGGACTGGAATAAGTCAGAAAATGCAGATTGTAATAGGTCAATTGACTTTGATAAGTTGGAAAATGGGGACCGTAATAGGTTCAGAGACTGTGATAAGTCAGATTATGCGGACCGTAATAGGTCATGTAACTATGATAAGTAGGAAAATGTGAACTATAATAGGTCCATTGACTATAAAAAGTAAAAAAATGCGGAACGTAATAGGTCCATTGACTATGATAAGTCAGAAAATGCGGATCATAATAGGTCCAATAAATGTGATAAGTAGGAAAATGTGGACCGTAATAGGCTCATTGACTGTAAAAAGTCAGAAAATGCAAACCGTAATAGGTACATTGACTGTGATAAGTCAGAAAATGCGGACAATAATAGGTCCCTTGACTGTAATAAGTCAAAAAAATGCGGACCGTAATAGGTCCAGTAATTGTGATAAGTCAAAAAATGCGGACCGTAATAGGTCCATTAACTGTCATAAGTTGGAAAATGCGGACCATAATAGTTCCATTGACTATGGTAAGTCAGAAAATGCAGATCATAATAGGTCCAGTAAATGTGATAAGTAAGAAAAAGTGGACCGTAATAGGCTCATTGACTGTAAAAAGTCAGAAAATGCAGACCGTAATAGGTACATTGACTGTGATAAGTCAGAAAATGCAGATCATAATAGGTCCCTTGACTGTAATAAGTCAGAAAATGCAGACCGTAATAGGTCCAGTGACTGTGATAAGTTAAAAAATGCGAACCGTAATAGGTCCATTAACTATCATAAGTCGAAAAATGAAGACCACAATAGGTCCATTGACTGTTATAAGTTGGAAAATGTGGACAACAATAGGTCCCTTGACTGTCATAAGTTAGAAAATAAGTACCGCAATAGGTCCCTTGACTGTGATAAGTCAGAAAATACGGACCGTAATGGGTCTGGTGACTATGATAAGTCAGAAAATGCGGACCCTAATAGGTCCAATGACTGTGATAAGTCGGAATATGCGGACCGTAATAGGTCTGGTGACTATGATAAGTCAGAAAATGAGGACCGTAATAGGTCCAATGACTATGATAAGTCGAAATATGCGGACCGTAATAGGTCTATGGACTGTAATAAGTCAGAAAATGCGAACCGTAATAGGTCAATTGACTATGATAAGTTGGAAAATGGGCACCGTAATAGGTTCAAAGTGTAACACCACTGGATTGGGAGTGTCACGGTAACAGTAACTATTAGTAACTTATCAATTTACCATATTTCAAATTAATACTTAAACAAATTTACTTTCAATATTCGTATACAAAAACTCCAAATATTATCAAAATGCAATTCTCACTCCTCACACTAACTAGTGCATGCCATTATTTTACAAACCAAAATGTTATATAAAAATAATAACAATTCACCTTGAGTCTTTTTCCTTTTTGTACTCTTTAAGCTTATCCACTTATACCACTTCGGTCCACACTATCTACAGAGCCTCTAAATCTACATGTAGAAAACAACTACACGCTAGGCAATTTTCTTAGTGGTGTATACTAATTCCAATTTCATAGAATTTAAAAACACAAACAAAATACCATTTATTTATGATTAAATAAAATAATGATAACACATTTTGAAATTTCAAAATACATATAAAACTCATCTCAAAATGTTTCACTTATAGCCATAAATAATAATTGCTTGAAATAAACTAAACATCGTTAATGGTATTAGATACGGGGGTTGGCATTAAGCCCGAAGCCGAAGCTCCTAATAACGGCACAAAGCTAGAAGCCGAAGCTCCTAATAATGGCACGAGGCCCGAAGCTGAAGCTCCTAATAATGGAAAAAAGCCCTAAGCCGAAGATCCTGAAATTAGTAATCATAGTATTGGCACTAAGCCCCGGAGATAAAGATCCAATTGTTTGTACAGCACTGTACCCCCCTTTATTGGCGCCAATCTACCCGGACCCATTTTCTACTCGTTTACTAAAGGCAATAATCAAATTAAAATCTTGTAAATTTCAGTTTAAATTCTCAAACATAAATCAACCCAAATTCAGTAATTAAGGAAAATAATTCCTTAATTTTTACACAATAAATTCAATTAAACACATTAAAATTAGCATTCATATTTTCAGAAATTTCCAGATTTTGTGACCTGACTTCCCATACATTTTTCTCCATTAAAACGACTCGAAATTAAAAAAGTTTATTCTTAAAATAGCTAGCCCTATGTCTCAGCTTTTCAATACCACAAGAATCACAGAAATCCAATCAATAGAGATCAAGTTATACTCAAAATACTGAACAGTGTTCAAACTGAAATTTTCCAAAAACAGTTTTCATGAATCAACTTCAAATGACAATTTCATGCAGTAGAAAACCAAATCTCACAAAAGTTCCTTCTGAACATATAAATTTCAGCTTCTTCTAATATCAATAGAGTCAAGAAAAGCTCCACTCGGAGTAGTATAACATAAGAAAACATTAAAACAAAAATAGGGGTACAATCTGAAAATTTTAAGCAAAACCGAAAATTCGAAACTAGTGTACACAAACCTCTTTTAAGCTCTTCAATGGGTTTCTTCCACCTCTTTCCACTTTGATCTGTCTATATTAGCTTCCTCTACAAAAATGATAATTAATTCTATCAAAATACTACTTAAATACACCTTCAAATACCTTAAATATGCTTAATCTATCATGATCTATACTAATGGAACCTTAATTTCACTTACCCCCAATTCGGTTTACTATTCACCAAGAACTTAATATTTGAAATTCTCTTATTCTAGCTTTGATTCATTGAAATTGATGATGATATATGGCTTGAGGATCAATTTTTAACAAGAATTCGAAATCGAAACGAAGAAATCAAAGGTTTTTAAATTATGGAGTTTTGAAAGAAATGGGTGAAAGGGAAGAAGAGAATGAAGGAAATGAATAAGAGATGATACGCAGGAGGATAAGAAGAATGATGATATTTATATAAAATTATTTAATTTGAAATTACTATTTTACCCTTAGTTCAATTATATTATATACTTACCACATTTTCTCGGTTAAACAGTCTTATAATCTTATAATTTAATTCCGTAAAAGAATAACATGCACATATAACTATAAGCTTCAATAATAGCTTATATATCCTATCTTGCATGAATTATAATTATAGAAATTTTCAAACTCAAGTTGCATAGTTTCGGGTCAAAGTTTGACTGGCGGTAAAACTTCGCTCCGTTTGACTATTACTGAACTTTAACTTTTTCTTATCATTCCTTTAATATTGTAATAATATACCGATGTCAAAATTTAGAAATTTTTGGGGTGTTACAATTCTCCCCCACTTAAGAATTTTCATCTCCAAAATTACCTGATGTAAATAATTGCGGATACTATGTTCTCATTACTTCCTCTGGTTCCCAAGTTGCTTCTTCAATCTTATGATTCCTCCATAAAACTTTCACCAATGGAATGGACTTGTTTCTTAATGTTTTGACTTCTCTCGCTAAGATTTGAACTAGTTCTTCTTCATACGTCAAGTCAGGATCAATGTTTACCACATCCTGTGATAAGACATGTGAAGGATCTGATCTGTATCTTCTAAGCATGGAAATGTGGAACTTGTTGTGAATCTTGTCGAGAGTAGGCGGTAATGCCAATCGATATGCCACGGGTCCAACTCTCTCAATCACTTCATAAGGGCCAATAAATCTCGGGCTGAGTTTGCCTCTTTTTCCAAATCGTAGAACTTTCTTCCAAGGCGATACTTTGAGAAATACTTTATCTCCAACTTCATATGTAATGTCTTTTCTTTTTAAATCGGCATAAGATTTCTATCTGTCAAACGCAGCTTTCAGTCTTTCTTGAATAAGCTTCACTTTTTCTTTTGTCTCCTCAATCAAATCCACACCCACGATCTTGTTTTCTCTAAGCTCGGTCCTGCATAATGGAGTTATACATTTTCTTCCATATAGTGCTTCACATGGTGCTATTTTAATGCTTGACTGGTAACTGTTGTTATATGCAAATTCCATAAGAGGTAAGTACTTTTCCCAACTTCCTTCAAACTCAATGACGCAACTTCTCATCATATCTTCCAACACTTGAATAACTCTTTCAGATTGTCCATCAATTTGAGGATGAAATGCAGTACTAAAATTTAATTTAGTACCCAAGGCTTCTTGTAACTTCTTCTAAAACCTCGAAGTGAATATTGGATCCCAGTCAGAAATGATTGATAGAGGAACACCATGCAATCGTACTATCTCCTCTATATAAATCTAAGCCAGCTTATCTAGTGAATAATCCATTCTGACTAGAAGAAAGTGTGCTGACTTCGTTAATCTATCAACAACAACCCACATCGCATCATGTTTCTTCTGAGTAAGAGGTAAAGATGTCAAGAAATCCATTATAATTCTTTCCCATTTCCATTCTGGAATTGCTATTGGTTGTAAAAATCCAGATGGAACTTGATGTTTAGCTTTCACTTGTTGATAAATCAAACATTGGCTAACATAATTGGTAATATCCTTCTTCATTCTACTCCACCAATAATACCTCTTTAAGTCTTGATACATTTTGTTTGCTCCCAGGTGCATTGTATAAGGACTATTGTGTGCTTCATTTAATACCTTTTTCTTTAACTCCACATTATTGGGAACACATAACCTTTCTTTGAAGTATAAGCATCCATCTCCTTGTATCGAGTAATTTCCTTCAATTCCAACTTGTGAACTTGCTCGAATAACTTTAAGTTCATCATCTTCATTTTATGCATCTTTGATGTGTTGCAGTAAGACTAGTTGGACTTTCAATTCTGCAACTACTGCTCCATCATCCGTAAAAGTCAATCTTGTGTTCATAACCTTAAGCACCATCATCATCTTCCTACTAAGAGCATCTGCTACAACATTAGACTTTTTTAGGTGATAGTCAATAACGCAGTCATAATCTTTAATCAATTCTATCCACCGTCGTTGCCTCAAATTTAACTCCTTTTTCTGTTGGCAAATACTTCAAACTCTTGTGGTCAGTGAAGATATAACACTTCTCTCCATAAAGATAGTGTCGCCAAATTTTCAAAGCAAAGACAATTGCAGCCATCTCCAAATCATGAGTCGGGTAATTCTTTTCATGATTCTTTAATT
>CATIWQ010934663.1:0-10576 GCA_949673415.1 Euphorbia schlechtendalii | reverse complement strand
ATGTGTGTGTGTGTGTGTGTGTGTGTGTACATAATTATATACATATATACGTATAAATATTTATATATATACAAATATTTTCTTAAAATAAAACGATTTTATATAAATTATTTTGGACCTTTAAATATTTATTTATATCCTTGAAAAATATTTTAAGCCTTTAAACTTTCACTTTGAGGCTTTTAAATATTTTCTATAGTCCTAAATATTTATTTAGGGGCCAAATTTTTAATGAGGAGAACTCCCATTTGAAGATTGTTATATGGTTGAAAATCGTGTGATTCGAGGATAAATATCCCGAAAAGCCGTCATCATTGAACGCGGAAGCAGGTAAAAAATCCCGTGCTCACACCATCCATGTCGATTTTCTTCTTGAAAACCCATTTGCATCCTATGGGCTTAATCCTACTTGGAGCATCAACAAAGTTCTAGAGTGGATTTTTGTACATGGAGTCCATCTCTAACTTCATGGCTGTAAACCATTTTTCAGACTTTGAGCCTTCAATTACCTCCTTATAAGTTTTTGGCTCATTATCTTCCATAAGGAAGATATGCTTATCATCAGTGATGAAATAATTGTATCGCTCGGGAACGATTGGAGCCAACTATGAGCAGATGACGTTCAACCCGCACGATCGCCGTGAGGTGCCGGCCCCGTGAGATGGAGAGTGGGGGTTTTCCCGATAGAAAAAAGTGTGATTTTTAGTTTAAAGAAAGAAACATGTTCGTGTGACAAGTTTAATAGACTCGAGATCAGAACCTCTAGCCTATGGTACTCAGAGTCACCACCCAGATTAGCTCTTTCGAGAAAATATTGTACAACTTAGATCCGTTAAGCCTAAGCAATACTATAGTTAGTAGATTCGGGTCCAGGATGAGTTACTTACTTCATCGTTATTTGAGTTAACATTATTCCCATTTGGAAACTACCTTTATGATATTTCAATTTAATCTAGATGTTTTCGGCTTATATTTTTCGTTATTTAGTGCGCATACAGAAAGTGGTAAATAAATAAAGTGCAAGAAAGTAAACATGTAGGATAGTAAATGCACCTTATCTATGAGATTAATCATATCTTGGGATGGGGGATTTACAAATCGTCTAAATACATCGATATCTAACAAAGGTTACATTTGATAAATGCGATACTCGAAGGAAATTAAACCCTAACTGTGAGCAAATGACACAGAGCGATGGGCCGAGAGTGCACGGAGATGATAGGCGCGGTCCACTGGGGTGTTTGAAAAAGTGCATCGGGTCGTGGACCTGGGAAGGTTTGAAAGAGAGAGCGAAAACATTCTTAGATCGATTCGAACCCGAATCCGCCATCTCTTAATGCGGAGTCACCACCTGGATTAGCTCTTTCCAAGAATTAAAGTCCTGTGAGGCTTAACGTCCGGGGGACGACCCACTAAGACATAGAGATTCGGGTTCGGGATAAGTTGCTTATTTCTTATGTGATCACATTATATTACATCTACAGAACATCGTATTTTCTTGATTGCGCATATTTGCACTTAAGTCATTTTGAGGTTGAAATACATGATTTAACGCACATGTGGAAAGCAGTAAACCATCCATAAAGCATTAAATAAATGCGGCAAAGTAAGGATTAAAGGTTACATAACCTTGGGGGATGCTACCGCCCGCTATTCGCCACTTTTCTACTAATAAGTTTAATAACTTTTACGCGAAGAGTTTGGCTAAATATCAACGGCGCCAAAAACTTGTTCATGTGAATTATAGGTGTTGTCAATACCCCTTATCAAATAGAAAAATGATGATAACTTTAAGTATACAGTTGCGATGTAGTTTTAAAAGATATAGATCCTACAGGGAAGGACTAGTTCTAAAGATCAATTAGGGAAAGAGGATAAAGAAAATAATATGTATTGATATTTTTGGATAGGAGGGTTAGAATGAATAATGATTAAATATAGGTATGAAAGGTTAGAGAATCTAAATATATAGATTTTCCCTACGAAATAAGGAACGCAGAGAAAACATGCAAGTTTAATAAAGATGTTACGACGCACTAGACTAATCTAACAAACCCGGTTCGTTCTAAATATTCAGATGTTCAATTATTCACAGCAGAGCAACACATGAAATGACCTTTCCAAATCTAGCGCAAACATATTAAGACTATCATATAAACTTGGACAACATCAATACTATGCTTAGTACGGGTTGCTCTCACATAGTCATATTTAGCAAGTTACCATTCCAAAAATGTTGGCTCACTAAACAGCGTTATATCACAGATCCAGTGATTATACACGATATTGTTAACCTCGAAACTACTCTTAAAATTAACACCAACGCATATAACTTGATTAACATAAAAGACTTAACACGAAATACGCATTATGACACATAGACATACCATAAACTTCGAAATAGAAAGTATAAGTAGAAAGCAAAGCAAAGTTGTAAGGTATGCAAGTGAAAGCTATAGTTGATCAAACCGTATCCACTCTTTAATGGGAGTCGTCAATTCCTGCAATTCCCGTGTCTACTTTGAATTCGGTCTTGGCCCGTACAGAACCTCCGCTAGGATGCTATTCTTTGCGAATATCGAACAAAGGAATATTGAAGAATGAAAACTTTTATTGATAAGTGATTTGCAAGTACACTTATACAATAATCGCTCGAGAATATAGAGAAATCTAATGATCAAAACAAGGATTCGAATCACTTAAACATTTTCTCGCTAACACTTAAGAATGTAGTGAACTCTCTATCTATACACACACTATATCTCTCTCATGCACTCTAATATTTTCCCTTTGTCTCTGCACGAAATTGTAAGGTTTGGAGCCCTATTTATGGAGTTCGAAGGGTTGCGTCTATCCAAAATAAGGGTTGTGTCCATTGGTGAAAGATTGCATCTCTTCATTGTGATTGGTTGAGAAGCTTTGATATAATCCACAATGTATAAGCACCTTTTTATGATTGGTTAACTCCTGATAGGCATTTTTTCATTGGTAGTTGATGGCGGTTGATGGCAGTTGATCATGCTTATATGGAGGTTATTAGTTAAGAAGATAATACCAGAAAACCATCCATGTCGCGATCGCGATATACATATCGTGACCATGAATCTTTGATTAGCAATCTTCTATTTCTGAAGTAAACAAGTCACGACCACGAATGAATGTCGCGAACGTCAGTTGAGTTTTTCTCTAGAAATCTCCTTGTAACTTCATCGATCTTCGACAACTTCGATCCTAAGCCAAATCTTTAAGTTCCACGCATTTTTTTGCACCTTTTTCACTCTTTTTTCATAGAATTCCACTTTAGCTCATTTTAATCCCAAGATTTACCTAGTATCTACATTTGCATAAAAAACAACTACATACCACGTGAAATCTTTTATATGAAGTTTAAAAATGACTAAAACTATAGTGTTTATTGTACAAAATTTATATGATAATAAGTGTAATTATACACTTATCATACCCCCACACTTAACTTTTACCTTATCCTCAAGGTAAATTCAACAGAAGTGTATAAATTTGGTAAACAAGTTCGTACCTTATTTGGCGAAAGACTATTACAGTGAGTACCACATTCCACGTTGCAAAAGATTTTAAGAAGAAGTTTGAAATTTCCCACAAATTAGTAATGTGCAATTTATATAGCTCAGTTGCATATCTTTGTTCTTAATGGAGAGTCAACTGAATCGCATCTTCATATAAGCGTTATATGCATACTCGAATATTACCTTCTCTTAAGCATAGTATAAAGTATAAAGGACATAGAAAGCACACTTTGATTAATTTATCTCAAGGCATTTTTAGGTAACCCAGGATGCTAAAACACTCACAGTGGTTGCATTTTATGCTCCATACCACTCTCTCATTTTTTTCTTTTAAGCATATGTTTTTGAACTACTTTGTACTTTGCACCCATTTTTCATGCTATGCTTTCTTTTCTTTTTTTTCACTCAATGAATGGTTGCAGTTTCTTCTCCGTACCATTCCTCACCTTTTGCATAACTCATTGGTTATCCTCTCTTTCTTTTGATTTTTCATTAATACCCTTATCCTTTATTAATCAATTTCAAAGTATTATGACTATAGTTTCCCCACACTTTAAACACACTCAATACTTATAGGACTTATTCGAGATTTGCACATAGAACTCATAGTAACAATACCATTAGATATTACTCCACTTAAACTTATCGGAAGCATTAAACTAGAACTATATAACTTATACTAATTCATGTTGCATCGAATTATAAATTGAAACTTACTTGGAATGTTGCTCTCGAATGTTACTCACCACTCATCCTTGCCAATTTGGTAAATGTTATGCACTAACATCAAACTTGTAAATACCTAACACTCGCAATAACCTTGGATAATTGTTAGTAAAGTATAAGAAATGACAATGTATAAATTGACAAAAATATCAAGATAAATTTTCAAGTTCTTCGATTTTTAATTTTTATTTATATTTTTGGATTTTACAGGATTTTTACAAATGCCCCCCCACACTTTAGAATGCAATGTCCTCATTATGAGACATAATTAAAAATGAAAAACTAAACAAACAACTAACTAGTCTAAAAATTTGAAAAAGAAAAGTAAAGAGAAATCCTGTTTGTTGGGAAGGAGAATCCAGGGCCTATTTTACGATCGCGAAGGCCTGTCGCGATCGTGATTTCAATCAAAACAAGAACAGAAGGTTTTGCTGTATAACTTCACGAGCGTGAGATGAATGTCGTGGTCGCGAACTTCTTTAATTCTTCAAAATTTTCAAACTATAGACTTTGTACCTATAAAAATATAGAAAATAAATGTATTAAATATAATTTCCTTCCCTGGACAATTCGATCTCTAGAACGCACTTGCCTTCCCCGGTAACGGCGCCAAAAACTTGTTCGCCACTTTTCTACTAATAAGTTTAATAACTTTTACATGAAGAGTTTGGCTAAATATCAACAGCGCCAAAAATTTGTTCACGTGAAGTATAGGTGTTGTCAATACCCCTTATCAAATAGAAAAATGATGATAACTGTAAGTATATAGTTGCGATGTAGTTTTAAAAGATATCGATCCTACAGGGAATGACTAGTTCTAAAGATCAAATAGGGAAAGAGGATAAAGAAAATAATATGTATTGATATTTTTGGATAGGAGGGTTAGAATGAATAATGAGTAAATATAGGTATGAAAGGTTAGAGAATCTAAATATATAGATTTTCCCTACGAAATAAGGAAGGCAGAGAAAACATGCAAGTTTAACAAAGATGTTACGACGCACTAGACTAATCTAACAAACCCGGTTCTAAATACTCAAATGTTCAATTATTCGCCGTAGAGCAACACATGAAATGACTTTTCTAGATCTAGTGCAAATGAATTAAGACTATCATATAAACCTAGACAACATCAATACTATGCTTAGTACGGGTCGCTCTCACATAGCCATTTTTAGCAAGTTACCATTCCAAGAATGTTAGCTCACTAAACAGCGTTATATTACAAATCCAGTGATTATACACAATATTGTTAACCCCGAAACTACTCTTAAAATTAACGCCAATGCATGTAACTTGATTAACATAAAAGACTTAACACAAAATAGGCATTATGACACATAAACATATCATAAACTTCGAAATAGAAAGTATAAGTAGAAAGCAAAGCAAAGTTGTAAGGTATGCAAGTGAAAGCTAAAGTTGATCAAACCGTATCCACTCTTTAATGGGAGTCATCAATTCTCGCAATTCCTACGTCTGCTTTGAATTCGGTTTCTACCCCTTACAAAACCTCTGCTAGGATGCTATTCATTGCGAATATCGAACAAACGAATATTAAAGAACAAAAACTTTTATTGATAAGTGATTTGCAAGTACACTTATACAACAATCGCTCGAGAATATAGAGAAATCTAGTGATCGAAATAAGGATTCAAATCACTTAAACATTTTCTCGCTAACACTTAAGAACGTAGTGAACTCTCTATCTATACACACACTATATCTCTCTCATGCACTCTAATATTTTCCCTCTGTCTCTCTGCACAAATTGTAAGGTTTGGGGCCCTATTTATAGAGTTCAAAGGGTTGCGTCTATCCAAACGAAGGGTTGTGTCCATTGGTGAAAGATTGCATCTCTTCATTGTGATTGGTTGAGAAGCTTTGATATAATCCCCAATGGATAAGCACCTTTTTATGATTGGTTAACTCCTGATAGGCATTTTTTCGTTGGTAGTTGATGGCGGTTGATCATGCTTATTTGACAATTATTAGTTAAGAAGATAATACCAGAAAACCATCCATGTCGTGACCGCGATATACATGTCACGACCGTGAATCTTTGATTGGCAATCTTCTATTTCTGAAGTAAACAAGTCGTGACCACGAATGAATGTCGCGACCGTGAGTTGAGTTTTTCTCCAGAAATCTCCTTTTAACTTCACCGATCTTCGACAACTACGATCCTAAGCCAAATCTTTACGTTCCAAGAATCTTTTTGCACCTTTTTCACTCTTTTTTCATAGAATTCCACTTTAGATCATTTTACTCTCAAGATTTACCTAGTATATGCATTTGCATAAAAAACAACTACATACCACGTGAAATCTTTTATATGAAGTATAAAAAAAGACTAAAACTATAGTGTTTATTATATAAAATTTATATGATAATAAGTGTAATTATACACTTATCACTCACCTAATCTATTAATTACATTTCCCGTAAAATATTTGCAATACCCGAAGGAAAAATGAATTCCTAGGCATACATCTAACCTGCATCCATAAAGGTTAGCACGAGATATGACACATATGTTCAATTTGATTTTAATGAGGCCCGTGTGGCCTAATTAAAACATCGATGGTTTAAAGTTATTAAAATAAAATGGTACATTTTTATTTACACGTGTGTTGGTCGATTTTATTAGTGAAAATGACCGCTTGGCAAAGTAGTGAGGATTGTTATACGGGAATACGTTTTATTCCCTTCGTGGGGGTAACCTAAAACAACATTTAGAAACATACATCTAGGCCAAACATGCATAACATAGCCATCGTTTGGGTTAACAACGGTAACGATGTCATCCATATCGTTACCGACTTCCATGTGAAGGGCGATATCGACTTGAATGGCCCGAAGCGCTTCCGTTGCTACTCCAAACCTTAATCAACATGTTAATAAATTTATAAATCACATATAACTCCTAAATAATTACAATTTACATGTTTTTTTACCCCTAACGATGCATTTCCAAGTTCAGAAGGGTCTCAACTAGTCATTCCGGGCTTTAACAATTTGAAATGGAGCTAAACAAAGCAAAACTGGGTTCTACCAAAGCCAATGTTGTTAATGACATTGCAATGTTGTTCACAACATTAGGTGATGTCATTAATGACATCGAGTTTCCAGACATACAGAAAATACAGAAAATAGCAGAAAACAGCAAAAAGAAAATTCAATTTCAAACGATCATAACTTTTGCTATACTTAACCGTTTTGGATGATCTTTATCATTACGGAAAGCTCAAGATGTGTAGAATAAGTCTATGTAAAAAGGTTTGAAATCATACTACATTTTCTGGAAAACAAACTGGTGTACGAAAACGGAAAAAAATTGAAAAGATGAAACTTCAAAAAGAAAAACATATAAACGTAAGCACAAACTCTAGGAGCTCAGAGGCTTACCCCATATTCATGAATCCGCATTCTTTAAGGTCCATGAAGTCCTCCAGGAAGCTCTCTTTGTTTCTTTTTGGTTGGTTTTGGTTGTTTACTGAAAATCTTCGGAAAGAATCTGTTCCTTGCCAAAGTGGATGTTTCAGAAGGTGTAGTAACCTCCAAGTGAAAGATAAAGATGTTGTAGACTCTCCATTCAAGTCTAAACCTCAAGTATTTAATTTAAATAACCCAAAATCCCAAGTTTTGGGGGGTGAAAGTTTGGTTTTAGCTCAAGAATGCTCCTGAACACCTCAAATAAATGCTCCCCTTTTCTTATGCTAAATGTGAGCTCCTTCTTCTGGAACTCCCCTCCCCTTTCTCTCTACAACTTTCCCCCCCAATGGCTGAAACTCAGCTCTCTTAAAGAGAGAGCTCCCTTCAATCCAAAAAGTAGTCAAAGTTTGATTTTTGGTTTTTTCCATTTTCCACTTAATTCCTCATCCCTATGCAAATGTTGGGGATCCAAAGTCCTTAGTGGGATGTGGTAGCTGTATTTCAATGATGGAAGCTGAGTAAGTGGGAAAAATTTGAATTTTTGGCTAAAAAAGTCCATAAAGTGCAATTCTGATTCTGCTGTCAAAGAAATATCGTTAATGACATCATGATGTCATTAACGACATCACGATTTCGTTAACGACATTGCGATGTCATTAACGTCATTAACGACATTGATGGCTAGATTAGGCTTTTTTCTTGAGCTTGGGTTTTTTTAAGGTAAGGAAGCCTAAAGAAATAAGGCGAATGATTCCCAGACGATTTCAGGACCCTACAAAATGTGAAAAGCTAACAAGGGAAGAATTACAACTTTATCATTAAATTCACGAGTCAGTTGTAAAAATCCCATGCTCATAGGCTACCCCTCGTGTTATCACTACTAATATGAGATCTGTATGGTCCCATGATTGAAAGAGTAGTGGGGTTTAGAGATAATACCAGCCCGGTTGTGGTTGGCACTCTTTGCGGATGATGGTTGGAAACTTTCATCTAGGTGTGGCGTCTTTTGAGGATTAGTCTCTTGGTGCCCCTCGTGAATTATCCATTTGGAAATGATTACCCCATGAAGGTTGACCTTTGGCTGGTTGATACCGTTGGAACCGTTGAGGAGAAAACATTGATCGTGTGCCTTCGTCCTCCTGGTTAAGAATCTCGTGTGCAGGCTGTGATAAGCCTACTAATAACGTGGAATGTAGAAAATCCTCTGACCGAAAAAAAGGCTGGGACAAGATGTGAACTATAGAAAGTTCATTGGTTGTAAAAAGTTAGAAAAGATGTGAATTGTAGAAAGTTCGTATGATTGTAAAAATTCGGAAGATTACAAACTCTAGAAAGTTTATCAACTGTAACTGTCAGAGAGTTGCGAACTATAGAAAGTTCGTTGATTGTAAACAGTCAGAAATTTGTGAACTGTAGAAAGTTTGCTGACTGTAAAAAAGTCAAGAGTTTTCAAACTGTAGAAAGTTCATTTGACTGTAAAAAGTAAGAAGATTTTGAATTGTAGAAAGTTCGTTTGACTGTAAAAAGTCAGAAGATTTTTAACTGTAGAAAGTTCTGTTGACTGTAAAAAGTCAGAATATTTTGAACTGTAGTAAGTTCATTTGGCTGTAAAAAGTAGAAAGATTTTAAACTATAGTAAGTTCGGTTGACTGTAAAAAGTTGAAAGATTTTGAATTGTAGTAAGTTCGTTTGACTGTAAAAAGTTTAAAAATTTTGAACTGTAGACAGTTCATTGATTGTAAAAAGTCAGGAATTTTTGAACTGTAGAAAGTTCGTTGACTGTAAGAAAGTCTAAAAAAGGAATGCAGACTGTGGAAAGTCCGGTTATTGTAAAAAGTCTGAAAAGAGATAAGGACTGTAGAAAGTCCCGAAGTGTATGTGGACCATAGAAAGTTTGCGATGGATGCCCCTTGTGAGTTGATCGTGGGTTGACTGTGACCCTCGGAACTGCTAGGGAAAGGATGAAAGTCGTGTGCTCCATGCTTTTAATGATACGTCGACTAGGGTAAGTCTTTTTCAGAACCCGCTATGGGATGGTTGACCATTGCCATCTAAATTGTATGCCCCTTGTGAGTTGACCTCTGGGTTGATTGTAACCCTCAGAACTACTGGGGAAAGGATGAAAGCCGTGTGCTCCATGCCTTTGATGATATGTTGACTAATGTGAGTCTGACATATATGCCCCTTATGAGTTGAAGGGGTACATGCAAGAATGAGGAATTTTATTAGTAGATACTTATGACATATGTTTTAATTCCTTGATTGATATTACCGAAAGAAAACATTTTTACCCCTTCAATCAAGAATTTAAACATGAGGGTTCTGAGAAATTTTTCTTCAGGCCCATTATAAACATCGAAATTTGAGTTTGAGATTTTCAGGGATATCTTGATGGCAGCTTCGCTATTTTGGGAGGCTTTTATGATATTGCAATGTTGACTTTAGGTTTGAGTGGGCCATTGTCTTGTTTGTAGGTTCCTTATGTGGAGGTTCTTGTTTATCAGGATAGTGTTGCCCCAGTTTGGCATCATCTTTACCTGTAAATAACATGATGCGTATGTAATGTATGCATGATTTCATGCATGAACAATATTTATCATATGATGTATATTCGTCTTTTATAGGTGTCGTGGGCTTCGTGCATTGAAGAGCCTTCTCTTGTGCTAGTGCATGGTTTCCCCTAGGGTTTGTCTTGTTAGGGATTCTATGGATGACTTCCTCAGAGCGATGACCATGGGTTCGTTGAATCAGATTCAAGTTCATAGTTTGAATCTGGTTTGAGGAAAGTCTGGATGAGTCGTTGATCTAGCGTTGCATCAGTGATGATCACTTGGAAGCCATTTGCTTGAAGTGTTGAAGGTATATAATGC
>CATIWQ010934619.1:0-12132 GCA_949673415.1 Euphorbia schlechtendalii | reverse complement strand
TCAATTTTTAAAAGTATGTTTTCGATTTTCTAGTAATTCGCATGAAACTTTGATCTTTTGAAAACAAGTAGTCCTTTTAAAATACTTAGAGTTTGGTTGCTTGATGGTAAACTTACATAAGCAAGTTTAATGAGGTCAATTTAGCAAGATGGACTAAAAATTAGAACTTCTTTTTCAATAACTTTGCCTAAAATGAACCAACTGCAACTAAACCCAATTGTTAGCAAGGATTTGAGCCATTTTCTCTTTTAATCATACATTATCGCTTGAATTTCCTTGCTGAGTGGGCTTTCACATGCATATTTAAGCTAGAACATGATTTGGTAGTACTTGTCAAGACCACATCTTTGATCACTTGCACAAAATGATAAAGGTATTAGGATTCAACCCTCTTTTGACCAAAAATCCACCCTTTAAAATGAATATATCATTAGATAAGCCTCGTTGAGCCTTTTAACTTGTTTTCTTTCTTAAACCACACAATAATTTAACCCAAAATCTTTTTCACTTTGATTGATCTTTTTCACCCCAAATTTTAGTAAGAATTTTCATTAAGTACAACAAGTTTGTAAATTAGTTTGGTTGCTAACTTGTGTTTTCTACAATCAATTCAAGGAAATCTCATGAGCTTTCTTTCTTTACCTAAAAATTCAACCTCAATGTTAGTAAATATTACCCAAAACGAAAAAAGCAAAAAAAAAAAAGACAAAAAAAGAGAAAAGAAAAGAAAAAGCAGAAACAGAAATAAATCAATTGTTTTTCCTCAAAACAAGCTCAATTTTACCATCATACATTATGAAAGCTTGTTGAATTCTATCTCTATGTATCCATGTTGGAATGATTACTGAAATTATCTCTTATTTTATTAAAAAATGCTTAGATTACTCTACTCTTATTCCTTGTGCTTTACTTCTTCTTTTGGTTGCATGAGTTGGTGACTGAAACTGTGATACAACTTGCTATTTATTATTTGTAAAATCCTTAACACACAAAAGCCCTTTTCTTGACACACCCAACCCTAAGCCTACATTACAACCCTTCATAAAGTCCTTTTGATTATGTTAGTGATCAAAACATAGTGGTGGAGATAGGACCAATTATCAAGCTTATAGACTTAAGAATGTTGTGTATAGCTGAGGAGAGAATTATGAAAACTCACCCGAAACACCTTGAGTTAATTGAGCGAAATCCTTTGGTGAGGTAGTTTGGTTACATTGATTGACATTGTTATTGATGAATTAGCTCTAATTTATAATCTTGACATGTTTCTGAAGCTAAGTTAACTTGCCGATGTGGGTGCGCTCATCTTCTTCCTTAATCCATGTATTTTCCTTGGACTATTCTATTTTTCAAAAGATATAGGTGGGATGTTGATTGCTTTTTTTATTTTCATGTTTTATGTTTTGCTTGAGGACAAGCAAATGTTTAAGCATGGGGATATTTGATAAGTGCATATTGTACCAAGAAAATAAAATTATAAATGGCTTTAAAATCACCTAATTCAGAGTTGAATTGTAGAAATTATAAAGGATTATCTGATTTTTGCAGGTTGCTCTCAATGGTAAGCTTATTGCTGAAGAAACTAGAAGGAAAGTAAGGAAAATGGGCTACATAAGGCTGCTAGACATGCCCCCTGACCCATTAAGGGAGAGGAAGCCCAATCCACTTTTGAAGCTGATATTTTGGAAAGGAAATTGACCAAATAAACCCTGGAATGTTGGAGAAACTCCCTTGGCTTGTTGGAGATGCCACTTGCATGTGGTGTAATAATTTTTGTAATATTTTATGTGCAAGTGGGTGGACATTCTAGATTGGACAACTTGCCTCCACTTCTGTATGGGTGTAAGATTTCGTCATATTATTTTAAGTACAAGTGGACTTTCTAGATTAGTCCACTTACCCCTATAAATAAGGGAGCTTTTGGATTGGTTGTGCATTGTATTGGTGTGTTGTTTTAATCTCTTTTAATTAAATATTTAGTTTTTCATGTTTAATTTGTTGTTCTATTTATTGTTCTTGTATTCTTTCATGTCTATGGCTAACTAATTTTTCAACAGGCTAAGCCAGCAAGCTGACTGGGCTGTTAAGAGGTTTTATTAACTTTTTTCTTTTATTTTAACATCATCTTAAGATTGATTGTTTTGTGTTCGATATTTAATTTCTCATAAGTCTGGCCAAACTTATGTTTAGTGGAATCAAGAAGGACCGAAAGGTGAATTGTGAACATGGAACTAACATGAAACACACACCTCACACGTACCGAAAGGGATTAGGAGTGTGCTAGGGGTTTCTATTAAATTTAATAGAATGCTTGCTTGTTCTTAATGCTTAAAGTGTAACTCGCATGTGGAGAAATCCCAGAGTGAAACCTCGTAGAATATAAGCAATATGATAGTATGCTGAGCTTAGTGAATTTAGTGCAAGACACCTTAGATCTACGTGCTAAAACATGTTAAAATAACAGAAGGAAGTTGCCTCTAAGCCTGTTTAACTTGTTGGTGATGCCTGTGCCTTTATTTATTGTTAATTTCAATCACAATAATCTGTTTTCAGTTTAAAGCAATCATAAATTTTACTACTTTGTTTATTATACTCAATTATCATATTTTCGTGAATTGTTATTTTTCCAATTTACTTAAGAGATTTAAATATTTCCCTTGCTCCCTGTGGGATGACACTTGGTCTTGCCACTTGCTACTAAAAAAGAACTTGTATACTTGCTAGGTACATTCGAGCATCACCAGACTCTAAATTTGTTTTAGGTCCAAGAATATCTGAGTATTTTTGAAGAAAAAAGAAGGTGGAAAGATTGGTATGTAAATCATAAAGTTCGGAGAAAATATTTATGTAAAATTTCTCTAGTTGTTCTCTCGAGAAAATCAATTTTTTTCTAAAAATTTCTCGGTTTTGTAACCCCCAAAATTACCTCGATAGGGGAATTTTTCCCAAAAATCCAAAAATAATTAAAATTCCGGTGAGGGGGCCCCCTCGCCAGCGCTAGACTTTCTGGCGAGCTTCGACAGACTTTTTAGCAAGGGTGGCTCGCCAAACGTTTGGCGAGGGTTGGGTTTGTGTCCCCAATGTATTTTTTTAAATATATATATATTTTTTAAATAATTTTTTAAAAAAATATTAATTTTTACTAAAGTCTAATTTTTCCAAGTCACAAAAAAACAATTTAAGTCCTTAAAATAAATTAGGGACAAGGAATACTCCCATTCGAAGCTCTCTTGATAATCGAAAACTATGTGATTCAAGGATAAAAATCTTGAAAAGTCATCATCATATAATGCGCGAGCTGGTACAAAATCTCGTGCTCACAACTACCCCTCATGTGATCATCACTGGTTGTATAACTAGTATGATCACATGAAATGGAGCGAAGGGATTGAGAAGATACTTGTCCGATGCGGTAGGTGATTTCTTTATCCCTAATTGGTGATGACGTGGGCCCTCCTTTCTAGCACCGTGTCATCATGGGATTGTCTGTTTCTTTCTTGGGAATCCCTTGGTTTTTTATGCCCCTTACAAGTGGGTCGACCATTTCTTTCTATGACGTCCCTTTAGTTGTTAGCAACTATTTATTTCTTCTGTTGTTATCCTTGGGTGCCCCTTATGAGTTACCTTCGGTTGATCATTTGGAATTGTCATAGGAGAGTGCCCGAATCCATTTTAAAAGATACCCTTGGTGTTCCAACCGTTTCTTTCTTCATTTGATGGATAAGATTATTTCTTTCTTCAGTCATCGAGATAACAGTTCCCTTCTTCAGTTGAATTTCCTTAGTAGGATGTTGACTTGTTTCCCTTTGAAAAATCAGAGAAGAAGTGTAATATTAGTACATTTTATGATGAATGTTTTAATCATTTGATTGATTTTATACGAACCAAAAATTTTTTCCCATTCAGTTAAAAATTAAAACATGATGAATAAATAAGTTTAACGGAAATTTAGGGATGTCTCGAAAACTGCTCCATTGTTTTGGAGGCTTTTGTGATGTTGTAATGCTGACTTTAGGCTTGAGTGGGCCCCCTTATTTCTTGGTGTTTGCAGGTTCCTCAAGTGAAGGTGGAGTTTCCTATAAATGACATGATGCGTATGTAAAGTATGCATGATTTTATGCATGGATAATATTTATCACGTGATGTATGTTCGTCTGTTGCAAGCATTATGGGCTTCATTCATTGAAGAGCCTTCTCTTGTGCTGGTGCATGGTTGCCCCTAGGATTTGTCTTGTTAGGGATTCCATGTGTGACTCCCTCACAGCGACGACCCTAGGTTCGTTGAATCAGATTCAAGTTCAGAGCTTGAATCTGGTTTAAGGAGGGTTTGGATGAGTCATTAATCATGAACCATATAGGCAATGATCGCTTGGAAGCTATTTGCTTGGAGGTGTATGATGTCACGTACTGTTTCGTGGATGAGATGATGAATTTGATATTTCTTCGGTTCTAATTTTTGCATAGACCACCCTTATGGGTTTTCAATATATCGAACCTTATCTTAATTTTTGCCTTGACCACCCTTTCAAGTTTCCAATCTAGCTGACTCATGTATATATTTTTTATGTTTTCATTTTTTAGATGTTTACTTACGATATTCTACCATTAGCATGCAAGCAATCAAAATAAGCATATGCATAAAGATTCAGCAAAAATGAAAACTCATTGATGAAATTAAAAGGGGTATAAATGTTTCAAATGATTTGACTCCTGCCACTGATTAGCCCTTTAAGGTTTTCTAACCAATGTGGTTCTCTCGATATTCTATGTTTTGTCTGAGCTGCCCTTTTCAGATTTTCAACTTAGCGAACTATTCTTTTTTGGTTTTAAAAAGAGGCCCTAATTTTTGCTAGACAAGCGGAGTGCTAACTGACAGGCTAATTACAATTTTATTTTTTTATTAGTACTACTTTTTACCAATTCATTTCTCTCACCTATGCATGATAGCAATTGTGCCAGTCTTGACTGATAAATTAGTTTTCGTCCATTTCCATGACTTCAATTGTTGTCTCATTCAACATTTCTAAATGATTGGTGCTCATGCTACTTTGCAAGCTTGAGGTATATATGATGATGAGTCTTAATCATCATTGTTTCCTTTTGAGTTCAATTGTTCTCCAACGATAGGTGATATGTTAGAGATGAAATTTAATAGCTTGATTCATTGATGGTGAACGATTTTCATTCAATGATGTTCCCTCTAAAATGTAATTATCAACCCATAAATGTTTGTGAGTCATGTGATGGAGTTGTTGACATGTTCAACGATCTGACTCCTTCTTTGTGTCTTTGACATTGTGTCAACTGCTTGGTACTTCTATGACTTTGATCATTTTAACCTTTGTTTGACTGATTTAATAGTCAGTGGACATTTTGTGCTTGGAGATCTGTTTGTCAATCTTACATCTTTGTAGGATGAAGCAAATGCTATCACGCGTTATCTAACTACATGTGTTTATCTCTCACTTTTCCTCTAGAGTCGAATCATTTGAACTTGTATGGGATCCATTTATACCCAAATTAATTCTATGACATGATGTGTCACATGTGTAAAAAAAATTATGTATATGTTTATGAGAAAGAATATCAAGCAAGCAAACAAAGTTCAATATATTCAAGAATTCAAAAGTCTCGTGGGAAAAGTTGTTAAAAAGAACTAATTTCTTACATCCTCATGTGGTCATCTTCCATTACTAGTACCCTACAGATTTGTCCATGGATTCGAAGTACTCCATCCTATAAGCCTTTTCAAACACTTCTTGATAGCTTGAAATGATGTCCAACCCAAACTTGTTTCTGTATGATGGTAGTACGCTATCCAGAAGCTTGGTTATCATCTCTGATAGGGTTAGGCAGGCCCAAAGCCTGACCTATGTGGCCATCCAATACCCATAGTAAGATTTGAAGCTCTCGCCTTGCTCTTACCTTAGAGCCTCCAAATGTTGCATCGTGGTTTCCATTTGAGTGTTGAAACCATAATGCCCCATCATATACTGAGCATGGCTATTCCATTTAGTAGCTATGTCCAACGGAAGGTGGCTGTACCATTCATTGACTAGGTTACCCAAGGTGACAATGAAGAGCTTAGCCATCATCCGTTCGCTGACCCTTAATGCCCTCATCACCATTTGGTAATGCTTTAGTGAGCATGCCAGTCTCCAGAGCTTACATACTTTTAAAATTGTGGTATTACAAAGTTTGGGGGCAAGCTATCTTCATCCTTGATTATTGGTTGTGTAGGGTAGGTGTTCATGAGATGGCCACCTTGAGTGGTCAAGAACTATTGCCGTAATTCTTCCATTTCTTTTTGTAAGAGTATGGCGTTCCCCGCGCTTGGATAAGAGCTATATTTCCCCTAGGGAAATGCAACAAAATTGGACAACTGAGGGGTAGCCTGGAATTTTGAGGAAAATGGTGCACTCCAACTAGGGATAGATTGTTGGACCACACTTTGATAAAAAGGCCCTGGTGCGAAGGCCGGCGATCCAAGTTGCCCTGAGAAAAATTGGTTCTCGGATTATTGCTAGAAAGGATTGGCAAAGCTATATCCTGATTGACCATTTTGAGCTTGGTTCTAGTTCAGTTGACTTTGTCCTGCCCCGAACTGGTACAAGGCAATAGGAGCTGGGAGCACCAAATGTGACGTAGGAGGTCACCTTGTTATTGGGTGACTAGTTGGACCACCGTTGTATGTCCGGTCATTTTTGGCCACCCTGTTGAGTGTCACATTTTTCCTAGTCTCGAACAACGAGATCAACTATGGGTTGATTGAGCCGTTAACGGACTTGGACGGAGTTAGTGGCCTTAACTAGCAATGGGCGATCTTGGCGCAGACTTATTTTACCCTCGACTTGGCTGTTCGGGGTCACGTACGGGTGCTATGTTGCTGCCCCATGGTTCTTCAGGTATTGTCTATTTTCTTTGTGAATTGTGTTTTATCAGTTTCTTGATTGATCAATCTTAATAAACCCCTTTATTTTTGTAGGCATGGGCCTTCTTTTATCAGTTCCTTCCCACCTCGTAGTTTGTTGATGCTCCGGAGGATGCTTTATGTATGGCCCGGATTTGTTCATCTTTCAAGGGGGATGTTTTGGATTCTGCTAGCTACTATCAGCATCTTTGCGAGTTGACTCTCGAGTAGGTGAGGGACCTCGTTTCTATGGATATGATCGCCTTTTTATCTTTAAATTTATTCTGCCTTTGTTGTTCCTTCTTTTTAGGTGGAGCGCAACCCGTGGCGGGGTCTCCCAAGCTATCATATGGCGAAGGAGATCCGGCAAGATGTGGATCGCAATGCTTCATCCTCGAGGGGCCCAGGACCCGTGAGTGGTACCTGGGAGAGCGTGTTCAGTTCTAGCGGACTAAGCCAGTGTCTGATAGGCGCATTCTACCTACGCCTCCCACCAGACTATTTTGGGCGCACTTGGTGATTACTGATCCCGAGGAGCGGGAGGTACTCTTCGAGGAGCATGGCGTGAGGCTTTCAAGGCATCGTGGTGACTACGAGGCCTTTATTCGAGAGAGGATGCTCCTGCTTCGCCCGACAGCTCAGCCAGAGGAGGCACGCCCCCCTTTTCGTGTTAGGGCTCCGAGAGTGGATGGTGGTCCCGGTGCAGGTGCTAGCGGCACTAGAGTGGGAAGCCGGGTATGAAATGTGTTAATCTTTTTATTCATGTTGATCTGTTTCTGACTGTTTGTCTGTCTTTGTAGGAGTTCACCCGGAAAAAGGTTCGAGTGCCTGATCTGAATGATACAGTCAAGGGGGTAAGCACATCTTCATCGTGAGTTGTTGAAGGGAGGTTCGCTATTCCCCTCGACTCTACCTTCTACTTGATGGGTTCCATGGGGACCTCACGGGAGGTGCCTCTTCCTCGAGCTTTCACACATTGGCCTATGATCCTTCCGACACTACTCATGTGAGTTTTAGACCACCAGCGATCTTTTAGGGACGTCTTGACCTTTGTTTACTCACTCCTTTCCTTTTGCAGGTTGTACGTGAGGAGATGGATCGGGTAGCCCGACATTCTTTTGCATTGAGGGACTTAATGCTTTCACAGGATGGGGTTACACGGGTATGTCATTTTTCTCGACCTATCATATGCGATGCATGATATATCATGTTTTTATGTACATGGATGTGATTTTCGTGACATGTTTTATGACTACAGGATATGGTGGCGAGGAGTGTGGAATTCGAACGACGCTACCTGGAGCTCAACGGTCGCTTCTAGTCACTTGATATCAGCCATCGTAGCCTTGAGGTTAGCCACTAGAAGCTGGAAGTCCGTTACCAGGGTTTGGAGGCTCAACATCAGAGTTTGGAAGCTAGTCACCAGAGTTTGCAGGCTCAGTATCAGCAGTTGCAGCGGTAGAATGCTGTAGCCGAGCAGGCTTGAGCAGAAGCGCGGGCTTCCACCTCGGGTCCTCACCAGCCTCTTACATTTGATATCGATTCCCTACTTGATGACCTAAATGCTGGGCGACTCTTCACTCCAGAATGGGATGCTGGTTTTCTTCACGCTCCCCAGCCTCCTCCTAAGTCTGGTTTAGCAGGTGGTGCTCCAGGAAGATTAGGTGTTGAGGATTTTTAGATATCTACCATGTTGCACCGAGAGCTGGTGGGTGGAGATAACGCGTAGGCAGCGCATGCTTAGGAGTTTCCTTTTAGCTTTAGTTTTAGATTCCTCCTTTCAAACTAGACTTTTTAGATAGCTCCACTTTGTAGAATCTTAAAAAGACTTCTGATTTATGAAAGAAAAGGGGATTTTGGCCTTTCGCAGTGTCAGGTCCCCACATGTGGTGTTTTATTTTATGAATATGCTTGCTTGTATGTGAATGTTTTTCGTATATGTATGAATGAATGTTAATGCTAATGTATGCGGTTAATATGTGTAGGCAACACCAATCTTGAGGAATTTTCTTTAGCTCTCTTCCTTTCTGATGTCGACCTATAACGAGCGCCTTTGGGTCTTTCTCCCCACTGTTCGGGGACTTGATTGGTGAAGGATTGAGCGCTTTGGTTTGCAGGGTCTTCAATACCTTGCTTCTAGGCCTGTGAATACGGCTTTCATTCATGCTGCTTTGAAGTTTTGGGATCCCGCCACTCATGTTTTTCATTTTGTCGACTTCGAGCTTTGCCCCTTGGTCGAGGAGTTTCACACTATCCTAGGGCTCCCTTTTCCGAAGGAGTCGACTCCTAGACTATCCTTCACCTTCCCTTCTTTCCAATTTGGAGGTGAAGATAAGCTAAAGGGTTTATGGAACCTAGAGTCCAGTGGGCGCTTTTTGTTAGCTTCCCCTGATGTTGGTGGCTTCCAGGTTGAAGCTGTCCTTAGTTGGTGTGATAATACACCCAGCAGCCATCTAGCTTGGCCCTCGATGGTGAATCTACTTCTTCTGGCAGAGTTTGTTTGTGGGGTTGGAGCGATTTCCCCTTTCCGCTTGCTGTCGATCATTGATCCACTCTCCACAGGCCTTTCTCCTACAGCTTTAGCCTTGGCTGAGAGTCTGGTCCACTTAGACGCTACTTCGGTGAATCTGGATTTAGTAGGAGACCATTTTACCTTTCTCAAGGTAATTCTCTCCCCTTACTTCTTTCTTTCGTGATTTTACTTGTTTGTTTAAACAAATGGATTAACGTAGGTATGGCTGTTGGAGAAGCTTCGCTTGACTCCTAACCCATGTTTAGGGAAGGCTCAATACCTCCCCTCACATTATGGTCCTAGAGGCTTCACTAGGAGGGACCATCGTTCACTGAGCGAAGGTGCTTGGGTCGAGATTCTGGGCTCCTACTAATCTTCTGGGGTTCGTTGGCTCAGCCCTTGGTTGGAGATTCCGTTCGTGGTAACTAACGTCGATGATTCTGGTGTTTTGCTGATGGGGCTGTTTGGCGTTACGTTCTATTCCCCTTCTCGTCTGTACAAGCAGTACAGGTGTCAGCAACAAGTTCCTCGGTCTCTATGCTCGACCCTTTTCCATGACTTCAGTCCTGACACTCCTGATGCTATGCGGAGGCTCTAGGCGCGCTCTCGGGTCATTATACTGGATTACACTGCCCTGGAGACCACCGATACTGGTGAGTTCTACCGTGGATGGCTTGGCGAGATCAAGGTACTCCCTGATGTTGATCAACATTTCATGGGGTCTCGTGAGTGGGAGAGGGATGAAGATGGCTTGGACCCCCTTCCTCATACTTCGAGGAAGCGTGCACTGTGGAATGGCTGGCATCCTTAGATCTTATTTGTTTTTGTCATTTATTTTCTGACTTGTGTTTTTGACTTATTCTTGGATTATGAAATTTTGTCGAATTTTATTTTCTTGATATTTTCTGTATGCACACTATTCATGTAAACATAAACATAAATCTTTACAAAAATAATACATTTCATTGAACGACTTTAAAAGGGTACAAATTTTCCAATGATTTGAGTCCTGCCGCTAGTTAGCCTAAGGCAAGTTTTCTAACTCGCGGTCCCTCTGTTCCTCACCATGTCCTAATTTTTGCCTGAGCCTCTCTTCATGAGTTTTCAACTCAGCAGACATTTCTGGTTTTTTTATACAAGAATGGTCCTAATTGTTGCCCAGGTAGCCAAGTGCCATCTGGCGGACTAGATTCTCTCTCTTTTTTGGTGTACCGCTTTTGTAAATTTATTTCTTTTATTTTTACATGTGGTAGCGCTTGAGCTTATCTTGATTGATTGGACTGATGAACTCGTTTCCATCCATGTCCATGATCTTGGCAGCTCCTTTGCTCAAAATTTTCTTAATGACATAAGGACCTTCCCAGTTCGGGCGAAACTTTCCCCGTTGGTCCACATTTGAGGGTCTCATTTGTTTCGAAACCAAGTCTCTTGCTTTAAACGGTTAGCTTCTGACTCTAACTCGACTATTGTATGCCCTAGCCATGCGTTGTTGGTACATCTGTAAATGATCCAGTGCCATTAACCATTGTTCATCAATCATATTCAATTGTTCAAATCTGGCCTTTTCCCATTCTAACTCCTCTAACCTCGCCTCCAGTACTACTCGAAGCGATTTCACTTCCATTTCCACCGGTAAAACTACTTCCATCCCATACACTAACAAGAAAGGGGTTTGATTGGTTGGAGTTTTGACGCTCATCCTATATCCCCATACTGCGAATGGCAACTTATCAGCCCAATCCCTATAAGTAACGACCATCTTGCTCAGGATTTTCGTAATCGCCTTGTTGGCTGCCTCTACTGGCCCATTAGCTTGTGGCCTGTATGGTGATAACCGGTGGTGGTCGATCCCATATTTCCTCATTAGGTCTGATGTGGCTCCTTGGAATTGAACTCCATTATTTGATACGATGTGATGTGGAATTCCATATAGGGCGAATATATGCTTTTCTATGAACTTGGCCATCTTCTTAGCGGTGATGTTGGTGTAAGATTCGGCTTCCACCCATTTTGAAAAGTAGTCGACTGCTACTATAATGAAATAATGTCCATTAGTCAAGTTTGGCCGAATCTCACCAATAATGTCAATGCCCCTCGCTGACAATGGCCAAGGAGTGGATAAGCTATGGAGTTCGGGTAGGGGTAGATGACTGATGTCATCGTATATCTGGCATTCGTGACACTTTCATACTTCCAACACACAGTCTGTGACTATTGTTGTCCAATAATATCCCTAGCGTTGTATTTTCTTAGCTAGTACCACCCCATTCATGTGTGGACCTCAGTCTCCCACGTGCATTTGTCTCATTACCAATAGTGCCTCCTGTTATGTGAGACATCTCAACAGCATTCCTTCTGATGTTTGTTTGAACAGGTCCCCTTCTACTAGGCGGAACCGAGTCGCTAATCACCGTAATGAGGTTCTTTTAGAGTCTTTTGCGCCTTCTGGGTATTCCCCAGTCTGTAAAAATTTGACGATGTCGAAGGATCAATTCCCGATAGCTTGTTGTTCCTCCGTTTCCACTAAGCGACAGTAGAAGGGTTCTTTGGACGTTTGCAATACAACAAGCTTGATTGACTGAGTTCTAGGGCCTTCCCACATTGATGCTAGTGTAGCGAGTGCATCTGCCATTTGGTTTTCATCCCTGGGCACGTGTTTGAAGATGCATTTGGAAAATTTTTGTGAGATTTTCCATATTGCTTCCATGTA
>CATIWQ010934572.1:0-29192 GCA_949673415.1 Euphorbia schlechtendalii | reverse complement strand
CATTAAAGAATGGATACGGTTTGATCAACTTTAGCTTTCACTTGCAAACCTTTACAACTTTACTTGTTTCTTCATCTTATACTTTCTCTATCGAAGTTTATGATATGTCTATGTGTCATAATGAGTAATTTGTCTTGTTTTTGTTTATATCAATTAAGTTGCATTCTTTCACGTTGATTTTAAGAGTAGTTTCGGGGTTAACGTGTTTTGATAGTGATCACTAGATCTGTGATTTAACGTCGTTTAGTAAGCCAACATTTTTGGAATGGTAACTTGCTAAATGTCGTTATGTGAGAGTGACCCGTACTAAGCATAGCATTGATGTTATTTAGGTTTTTTGTCAATTGATGCAAGTCATTTACCCTAGATAAGAAAAGTCATTTCATGTGTAACTTTATGTGCCGCATAATTGAATCTTAGAGTGTAGGACCGTATTGTTGGAAGTCATATATGTGCATTGTCTTGTCTTTGAGTCTTTGCATTCTCATCTTTTCAAACTAGTTTTTAGGAAAGGTATATCTACTCTACTCTTCTTATTTGCATATCTTTTCAACTTTCACCAAATCTATCTTGAAAAATTATTTTAAAAAACCTTCGCATCATTTTCTTTTTGATTTCTGAACTAGACCTTCCCTGTGGGATCGATATCTTTTAAAACTATATCGCAACTGTATACTTGCAGTTATCATCATTTTTCTGTTTGATAATCGATGTTGACAACACCTTTGATCATGTTTTCGGGCACTGTTGCCCAGATTTTCAAATCCCTTTGGTTCTTAGCCAAAAGACTCGTGATAAGATTTTATTTATTATTATCAAGTGGAAAAATGGCGAACAAGTTTTTGGCGCCGTTACCGGGGATAAGCCTTTCAGAAAGAGTGTAGCCAAAAACTTAAAAACAAAGTTAAAACCATAATGTCCCAGCATAGCCTGAGCAAGGTTGTTCCAATCAGTGGCTATGTCCAGCGAAAGGTGGCTGTACCATTCATTGACTGGGTGGCCCAAGGTGATGACGAAGAGCTTAACCATCATTCAATCACTGACCCTCAATGCTCTCATCACTATCTGATAATGCATCAAGTGAGCGCGCGGGTCGCCAGATCCTACGTACTTCTCAAACTGCGGCATTGCGAAGTTTGCGGGTAAGTTGTCTTCATCCACGATTATCGATTGTGCAGGGTACGTGTTCCTTAGGTAGCCACCATGAATGGCCAAGAACTATTGCCATAGTTCCGCCATGCCAGGTTGTTGGAGTATGGCATTCCCTGCACTTGGATAAGAGCCATATTGCCCCTTCGGATATGCCACAAAATGGGGCAGTTGTGATGCCTAGAACTGTGAGGCGACCGACGTACTCCGGTTAGAAATAGAAAGGCCCTGGTGCGAATGCTGGTTGGATAGGATGACTTTGTCCAGCCCCGAACTGGTAATAGGTAGTAGGAGGTAGGGTCATCATGTGTGAGGTGGAAGGTCCTCCTACCTCAGGCCATCTAGTTGGATTGCCATTGTTAAGGGTAACCTCTAAGCTGGACACTGCATTCTGGGTCCTCCCAACATGTTGGTGAATGAGCGATGCTAACTGTTTTCTATTGGCAAAGGCATTCAAGGCGGCTGCAATCTCAGCGCTCATCGACGACTGCTGAGAATTTTATCCCGTATGGGCAGGGTGATCTTCCCTCGCGCCTTCTTCTTATAGATTGGCCATAACAGTGCGTTGAATTGAATCTGAGTTTGAACCCGAGTCCTCACTTGAGTCAGTGTATGGAACCCCCTCTAGATTGTTCCCAATTGGGGAAACGCGGACCAAGTGACGAGCAGGCCTCTTCCAAGCCACTTTGATACACGAGCATAATATTAGACCATGCATGTAAGATTCGTGATATGATTCATGATGCGGGTAATGCATGAGATTGTTTTTAATGTTATGGCTGCATTCACAAGGGGTTAGCATGCCATTATGTGAAATAACATGTATGTCAATCCATTTGAAACAAACAAGTTAATCGTTAGGTAAAAATGAAAACATGTGGAAATGAAAATCCAACAACGGGGGTTGGATTTGAGATTTGTACAATGTCGGTGTGACATCGTAGTATGAGTGGTGTAAGTGAGTTGACTAAGCTACCTATGTGGTAATAAGTCAATGGTTTGAGGTTTTATACTATGACTAGGTCTCATGGAATGAGGAGGTCAAAATCATTTCGGGTAAGCGGTCTAACATACCCTAGTAAAATGAAAAAAACTACCGTATGTAGCTACCTAATGAATGATTTGGTTATTTTACCCAATTAGGGCAGAGTTTCAGATACCTGTGTGGTCATCACTATTTGAGGGTATGTGGTGATATGTGAATTATTGCCTCATGTGGGCGAATGATTCGGGTGTGAGGCATATACCCTGGTAAGGTAAGACTTTTGAAGTAAGTTCACCTCTTGTGGGCTTAGGTTAGGACATTAACTGGGATATCCTTTAATGTGGGAAAAATGGTTTTGGGTAGGTATTTGCCCCGTTTGGGCTTTTGGTGCATATTTTCCCTGGAAGGGCTATAGTTGGATGTCGAGTGAACATCTCAAAGATGATGTGTAGGATATATTAACCCCTTGTGGGCTAAGTGTCGGATGTCAAGTGGACATCACGTAGAAAGATATGTTTGCCATGTATAGGCTAATCTCGCTGAAAAGGGGTAAGTGATGTCCCGAAGTGGTTTTATGTTGTCCTAGGGTGACACGATCTATAGTGTCAAATGTGCCTAAGTGTATGTGATATTGGTTTGGTACTGTGATATGTACATTTAATATCATGAGTGTGTGCGTTCAAGTGTCCGCACAAAAATTCGTGGTTAGCATGACATTTGTTCAGTGATAAATTAAAAGTAGTATACACATAGCATATAGCATGCAACGTCCAAACTTCCAACCATACAACTCACGTGTGTAGGGTTTTTTGCTAGTCTTTATCCTAAGTTTGGTTCATCTTAGTACCATGAAGATACTAAGGAGCGTACCTGTAAGAAAATATAATGCATGGTCACGTGTTTGGGTAACACCCTAGGGAAAATGCCTACGGTTCATTTACATGAGGTTTGTAAATGGTTGTTGATGTAGAAAGTTCTTTTTGCACTGAAATACACTCCAAGCCTCTCCCCAAATGGGTTGAGGGAGGTACATGCGATATGGCAACAAGTGCTCCACCCTCTCAAGTACTATCTTTTCTCATGGAGGCAAATTATTACAAGAGAGAGCTTTACGGTAATAGGGGTACCTTAGACTTATAGGCTAATCCCTTCTATTGTAATGCGTTATTAATATGTCATAATTAAGAGAAAATGGAATAATGTGATCAATAATTTTCGGCACTTATCCAAAATCTAAAATTTTTGAAAAACAAGTTTTTAGAAAAAATCCCCAACAGAGTTGCCACTGTGAGCAGGCGACACGGAACGGTGGGCCGAGAGCGCGCGGAAGATGAGAGGCGCGGTCCATCGGGGCATTTGAAAAAAGGTGCACCAAGTCGGGGACCCGGGAAAAAGGTTGAAAGAGAAAGAGAAAAGAGTTTTAGATCGGTTCAACCCCAAATCTGCCATCTCGTAGTGTGGAGTCGCCACCTGGATTAGCTCTTTCCAGGAATTAGAGTCCTGTAAGGCTTGACGTCCGAGGGATGGCCCACTAAACACAGAGATTCGGGTCCGGGATAAGTTTCTTATTTCTCATTGGATCACATTATATTACATCTACAGAAAACCGTATTCTCTTAATTGTGCACATTCTCGCTTAGGTCGTTTTTTATTTTAAATGCGTGATTCATGTATGACGAAAATAATAAACCATCCATGAGGTGAAATAATAAACCATCCATAAAGCAGTAAGTAAATGCAGAAAGGAAATGCGAAAAATAAAGATTACAAGACTTCAAAAATCAGGGGATGCAACCACCCACTAACCTATTAATTACATTTTCCAAAAAAAATGAAATTGATATACCCGAAAGAAAATTAAAATCCTAAACATACATCTAACCTACATCCACAAAGGTTAGCACAGGGGATATCACATACATGTTCGATTTTTGATTTAGCGAGCCCCATATGGCCTAAAAAAAGCAATCGTGATAATGTGTTTGTTATTTAAATAAAACAGTTCATTTTATTAGCACGTTGGTTGCTCATTTTAATTAATGAAATTGCTCGCATGGTAAATTGGTGAGGGCTATTATCCTGGAATATGTTTTATTCCCTTCGTGAGGGGTATTCTAACATACATCTCCTTTTAATAAAGAAAAGTAGATGAAGAAGAATTACAACATTTGAATAAAATAAAAATCCTAGGTTCAAAAATGAAATCAGAAGAAGAAGAACACCGAAAGCACGGAAATTGAAGTTCTGGGAACTCAGAGACTTCCCCTTACGGAATGAATCCACTTCGAAGATATCTGTTCGGCCGTTGAAAATCCTCCTCGTCCTTTAGTTTAGGTAAAACTTGTTGTGAAAGTACAAAAATGTTCATTCAGTTCTTGGAAATTGAAGCAGTTCTAAAAGCTATATTTTGTATGTAAATTGTTCGGAGTCCTGATTATCGAAAAAGGCCCGACGATTTATAGGAGAAATCCCAAAAATCCAAAAAGGTAAGTTTTTCCGGTGAGGGTCTCGCCGGAAAAAAGTAAGTTTTTCCGGTGAGGGTCTCGCTGGAAAAAAGTTTGGCGAGGCAAGCCTCGCCAAGGTGTTTCGATGAGGCTCGCCCTACCAAAGCCCATTATTTGGCGAGGCCTGCCTCAGACCTGGTATTCAGTCTCCCTCGGGTTTCTGTTTCTTGAATTATTATTATTATTATTATTATTATGTATTTTAGTATTTTTTTTAATTAATTTATGAATAAAATTAAATAACATCCTTCTGAATTTAGAGACGAGGAGGATTCCTATTCGAATACATCTGGATACTCAAAAATTGTGTGATTCAAGGATAAAATCCTGAAAATCCGTCATCATTGAACGCGCGAGCTGGTAAAAAATCCCGTGCTCACACGTGGCATTGATTTTGTTCATATAATTATTAGTCACGAATTGTGAATAAATATTAGTTAATGAAGCAAGAATCAGATCCACACATAATTCGTGATCCATCACAAAACCCAATTGGGACAGCTTCTCTATATAACCCAACAGTTTAAGAGCATGCTGCGGCACTGAAGTGCCAGCCTGCATCTCCATTCCAAATAAGAGTCTTGACGCATCATATTTCTCGTAATGGGAAAAATCCCTTGCTCGCTTCGTGCAACTTTTTTCCCTATTATCTCATAATTCCTTTTAATTATTAATTCGTTTCAACCAATTAATAATTATTCTCACTGATTTCACAACTTGTATTTTCAATACAGACCTAGTCTATAAGTTCTTTACAGAGTCCGATAAACACCCAAAGTGGGTGACCTCATAGGATCCCAAAGTTTAAAGCTACTAGAGGTCAACCTAAACTTGGCTTCCAATTCGAGAACCTTTAGGCTTAGTATTCCAGACAGATATGGAACTTGATAGCTCTAGATGATCAAATGGGCTTTCTAGCAAAGGCGTATGATCCCCCGATACTTGGAACATCATGGGCTTGTGACTTGATCCGATTCTGCAGCAGTAACAAATTCAATACACTCCTTCCATCAAGTTAAGTACCATCCAGTTTATTGAGCTCGGATTAAGTGTTAGCTCATGTAATAGTCGTAACTATCCTGGAATTAGACTTGTTCATGAAGAACACCACTCAGCCATTATGTATCTTGATTGACTAGAAACATGTTCTATCAATCTTATACTCTAATTAGATGTTTATGAGTGTGTCACTTCAACAAGGGGCCCTAAGGTACATCTCCCATTATATCACTATATCAGGAGAGATGGATCCCATCTTGACTATAGAGCTTATCAACATATGATCATTGCTATACCTGTAATCACCTGTATCATCCTGTTCGCCAGGGTATGAGTAAGTATGACCCAAAGTATAACAACTTATACATAAGGTAACCGGTATCTCAAGTCTAAGTATACTTGTGCTCCTACTGCAATAAGACATGACACCAACACATGGATATAGTTATTTCCAAGTGTCTGTCTTATAGTGGTCTCCAATGTATTACCTGAATACATTCATGTGTTAACTCAAGGTACAACCTTTAGCTCGTGGCATCAGCTACTTGGATCTAATCCAAGGAGTAAGCCTACACATGCTAGTGTTCCATTTTTTTCCAATCTCACTGAAACTACAACTAAGGATATTTAGACTATTCATATTAACACATATGTGCAGTTCTCACACCACATAGCTCCCACTATGTCCTTGCAATTTTACACTATGAAGTAGTCATGGATTTATCTCATCAATGCGCATATACATATTAATCATTAGACATATATGATACTAGCGAGATACAATAATAAACAAAAAGCATTGATAAGCAATAAAGATGCCCTAACTATTATTAATAATAATTTGAAACTATTTGTACACTATAACTAATAAAGATATATACCCCTAATTGCCTTTAGGGCATACATCATGTCTAACACTTTATGGGTAACTATGTTACCGTCCATGTCAGTTTTCTTCTCGAAAACCTACTTGCATCCTATAGCCCTAATCCCACTTGGAGCATCTATGAAGTTCTAAACTTGAATTTCGTACATGGAGTCCATCTCTGACCTCATGGCTGCAAACCATTTGTAAGACTCTAGCCTTCCATTCCCTCCTTGTAAGTCTTAGGCTCATCATCTTCCATAAGGAAGAGATGTTTATCATCAGTGATGAGAAACACATTTGCTTGGGAGCGATTAGAGCCCGACCTAACCTACACAATGTTAATGTTATAATAGGTTGTTCTATGCTTAAACTTTCTTATGTAACAGGCCTAGGAACATTCAATTAATTGTCTATTTTATCTTCTTGAGTGCCTAATTCAAGATTGCTCCCTCTAGATTTTGCAAGTATATGCTTTTTCTCGAGGAATTGAGCGTTTCTTGAAACAAGGACTTTTTGTTCCTTGGGATCATAAAAGGTATAACCCATAGTCTCCTTAGGGTAACCTACAAACATACACCTGTCAAATTCAGCACCTAGCTTATATGAACTTTTCCTCTTTACGTAAGCAGGACATCCCCAAACTCTCGGGGTGAGAATGAACTGGTTTTTTACCATACCACAATTAGTATGGTGTTAGATCAACTGATTTCGAGGGTACTCTGTTTAGAATATAAATTGCGCTCTCAAGTGCATGCATAACCCCAAAAGGATCTGTTGAGTTCTGCTTGGCTCATCATGGACCGAACCATATCGATAAAGGTTATGAAGTAGATGAAACCCTTGTGTGTCTTAAGATTCATTGGACCACATACATCGGAATGTATTATTTCCAAGGTACTAGTGGTATGATAACCCTTTCCTTTGAAAGGTTTCTTAGTCATCTTCCCCTTTAAACAAGGTTTGCACGCCCCATAGGATTCCCATTCCATTAGCCATAAGTCACCACATTTGTGTAACTTAGTTAAGCGAGTCTCATTTATATGGCCTAGATGACAATGCAATAAGTATGAAGGTTTCTCATTATCTAATCTTGATTTCTTAATAAATTTCATATTTAGAAATTCTGTTTTAATATCTAGAACATAAATGTCATCAAACAGATATTCCTTAAGTATAAAAAATATTATCATGTCAAATTTGACAATTATTATTACAAAATAAAATTTCAAATCCCTTTGTTGCTAAATGCACAATAGAAATAATATTCTTAGTGACAGCAGGAATATAATAGCAACTGTTCAAAACTAAAACTAGGCCACTAGGAAAACGAAGGCTATATGTCCCTACAACAGTTGCAGCAACTCGTGCTCCATTTCCAAATCTTAGGTCCATTTCCCTCTTTGCTAGCCTCCTACTATTCTGCAACCCCTACATAGAAGTACAGATTTGAGTATCACAAATAGTATCCAATACCCATGTAGACTCTCTGTACAGAAACTCTCTAGTATGAACATACCTCTAGAAATTCGAGCCACAGCTTTCATTAGCTAATGACTTTGTTCCAAAAGAAACATTTTCCCTCTTCGACTCTAATTTCCTCATGAGCTTTCTCTTGACTTTTAAAACTTTTAGTTTTTTCAACTTAAGGTCCTCAGCATTCACTTGCTCTTTGAGTTTATTTCTAAACTCAATCTCATAAATCTCGAGCAAGTCCATGAGTTGGGTCAAGGTACAGTTGTGAGAACACTCCTTAAGCATCTTCTTGAAGGAATCATACTTATTGTGCAATTCCCTCAATACCATTTTCCTCAAACACTGCTGAATGTACTTAACTCCCAACTCTCTCAGTGTCTCCGAGTTGTCATATATGTGTATAACCAACTAAACTGCTAAGGTGTCTCCCTGCAACTTACTATGGAGCAGTTTATCTTCTAAACTTTCCACCGATTGGAAATGACAAATCATGGTTGCAAGAACCAACCATTTTTACACATGTGCGTACTTTAGGAGCATGTGGTCTAACATGAGTTTTGCAGCAAACTCACAATTTCCCTTATACTTCTCATAATCATTTATCTCACATGCAAAAGCATTCTTGCCGGGATGTTTGGAACATTTGATTAGTCATAGCGTAATCATAGTAATAGTTCTGAAGAACTCCTCTAATAGTCTCAAACCACTCATTGAAGTTGTAAGCATCATATTTTATATCAACAAGAGAATATATATCAATGCGAGTATTTTCGTTATTGGTCATATTGAACCTAGATATAAGATAGAATTTGTTTAGACATTAGTATATGTACATGCATTTAATATAAGGTCTTTAATTAAATACATAATTCCTACTATTCTCTCGACATTCAAATAGACCCTTCTATTTAAATTTGAGAAATTTGGTCCAACCAATTTTCCATAGTAGGTAGCATCTATAGCCACTTATCATGACCCCCGCTATAGCAGTTCAAGCCATAATAAGAAAACCATGGTTGGAACCCGTGCATTTGCATCCTATGCAATTGCTAATCCATTTGAGTTCTCTTTCTCAAAACGTGCGTACCCAATTATATAACTCCTTAAATGTGTCTCCAATTTGGAATTAGCTCCAATGACATGGACAACTAACCCATTTTGGCTAAGGCATTAACCCCATCTAGTCTCATGACCAAAATCATGTTAAGGGAAAGCATGTTGTAGATGTCCTTACATACATTAATAAGGTTCATATCATGACTTATGATGGGTAGACAATCTACTACCTTAATATTGTTGTAGAGATTTTATTGGTGCCGCTGGTCTCGCCCTAGTCTAGGTCTTATACGATGGATATGATTATAAAAATAATAATTTCGAGCTATTTGGAATTATCAACTCTAAGGGAACATGCTCAAGATTGGTACATCATAATCATTTCATTATGACAAGACTCCACATAGCATGCAAAACAAACAAGGTCTATGTTTAAGTTTTTGCACCTATGTCTATAAGTTTTGATTTAACAACTTAAACCACGTTTGTAAAACCATATGCAGAATCCAATTCCCATACTGAAATCAACTAAGTCATAAAAATCCCTTGGGTACACTTGAACCTAATACTGGTAGAGATTTCCAGGTTGGAAAGGACCCCTTAAAGTGAATAAGCAGCCAATCCAATCCTTGCCAAAATAACCACAAGCACTTCGGTTCGTTATACCATGGAAAACTATGATTTAAAGCTTTCATGCTTTAATTGACTGAAATACTGGACAACCCTCAATTTAAAGCATTTACACGTGTGGTAAAACATTGATAATTTATATGATAATTACCTAGACTAAGTTTGGGCAAAACCTTAATCTAGTTACACATAATTTTTTATAACAAGAATTGAAACCTAATTCATGCATAACATACTTTAATCAATTCATAGAAAATACCAATTTCAACATATTATAATCAATCATGCATAACATAAAGCAGGCTATGGTACCAATGCTGGTTAATCAAGATAGTAACTAAACATACAACGTTGCAAGGTGGAATTTCAAAAACTTAAAATTAACCCTAAAGGATCTCCTAAGCATGCCATGATCGATATAATCTAAGTTGAAACGTTCCATAGATTCTAATAGGTTTATAATACTTATAAAATGAACCTAGCATTTAAGTTTAGAACATTACTAGTTGATACATGCTTCTCTCTCTCTTAGATGTGACTTTCCCTTAGAGCAATTCGGTAGAACTCCGCCAAGGTAGAACCCTTTGGCACTAGCCTCAAAACTAGGATGACCTCTATGATTGCTCCACATAGATCTTCACCGACCAAAACTTCCACCGAGGTAGAACTTGTTGGTAGACAGCAACTACTAGATCGTTCAAAGACTAACCTGAAAATATTAACTGAGAAGGCTCACTTCAAAATAGAAAGATCCTTCTAAAGAATTCTTCATCGCTTGGAGAAACACATGGAGGATCTTGCAAAATCTCGCAAAGAAAAGATTTCAAACTCAGAGAGAACGACTAAGCTGAAGTACGAAATAAGGAGGAGAGGGGAGGCTTATTTATAGGGAGGGGGAGTGAAAAACTCCCCTCATTTAACAATGTGGGATAGGAAAAATCCCATCCCACAAAACTAGGTCAGCCACACGGATCCCTAGTTTCCACGGGCTAACCTACGCCTCCTTGCCACAAGGTAAGCCCTAATGGGCTTGCGGGCCTTCCCATAAGCCTGGCTTGCATGGCAGGCCAGTGCAAGTGCTTCTCGCTAGCGTGTACGGGCTTACTATGCGCCCTTTTCAGCTCATGGGGCAGCCGCACGGGTCCCACTCCAAATAACCCATGTTCTTTTGGGACCCACTAGCAACGGGAAAAATTCCCTTGCTCCGCTCCGTGCAATTTTCCCAATTTTCTCCTTTAATCCTTTTAATTATTAATCTGGTCCAACCAATTAATAATTATTTCAATGAATTCAACAACATAAATATTCTCGGTATAAACCCAATCGATAGGTTCTTTACTTAGTCTGATAAAGACCTAAAGTATGAATTCATAGGATCCTGAAGTATAGAGCTACTAGAGGTTAACCTAAACTTGGCTTCCCATGCGGTAACCTTTAGGCTTGGTGTTTTAGACCTATTTGTAACCCGATAGCTCTAGATGATCAAATGGGCTTTCTAGCAAAGGCGTATGATCCCCCGATACTCGGAACGTCATGTGCCTGTTACTTGATCTAGTTCTATAATAGTAACCAATACTATACACTCCTTCCATCAGGTTAAATACGATGTAGTTTATTGAGCTCGGATTAAGTGTCAACTCATGTAAAATCCGTAGCTATCCTAGAATTAGACTTGTTCATGAAGAACACCACTCGTTGTAATGTATCAAGATTGACTAGAAACCCATTCCATCAATCTTATACTTTGATCAGAGGTTTATAATCACTAAGGTACATCTCCCATTATATCACTATCTCAGGAGCAATGGATCCCATCTTGACTACTCGGCTTACCAACATGTGATCATCATTATACTCATAATCATCCATATCATCCTAATAACAAGGGTATGAATAAGTATGACTCAAAGTATAGCAACTCTTACATAAGGTAACCAGTATCTCAAGTCTGAGGATACTTTTATTGCAGCTGCAATAAGACATGACACCAACACATAGATATAGTTATTTCTGAGTGTCTATATTATAGTGGTATCCAATTAATACCTGAATACATTCATGTGTTAACTCAAGTTACCACCTTCAGCTCATGAGATCGGCTGCTTAGATCTAATCTAAGGAGTAAGCCTATACATGCTAGTCTATCCGCTTCATTAATGTCCAGTCTCAATGAAACTATGACTAGGAATATTTAGACTATTTTAAGTAACATGTATGTGCAGTTCTCACACCACATAACCTCCACTATGTCCTTGTACTTTTATTCTTTGAAGTATTCATGGACTTTATCTTATCAAGCATATGATCCCCCAATACTTGGAGCATCATGTGCTCGAAATTGATCCAGTTCTATAGTAGTAACCAATACAATACACTCCTTCCATCAGGTTAAGTACCATCTAGTTTATTGAGTTCAAATTAAGTGTTAGCTCATCTAATAGCCATAGCTATCCTGGAATTAGACTTGTTCACGAAGAACACCACTCAGACATTATGTATCTAGATTGGCTAGAAAACTGTTCAATCAATCTTATACTCTGATCAGAGGTTTATGAGTGTGTCACTTCAACAAGGGGCCCTAAGGTACATCTCCCATTATATCACTATACAAGGAGCGATGGATCCCATCTTGACTGCACAGCTTACCAACATGTGATTATCGCTATACACGTAATCACCCGTATCATCCTGTTTGCTAGGGTACGAGTAAGTACGACCCAAGGTATAGCAACTCCTACATAAGGTAACCGGTATCTCAGGTCTGAGGATACTTGTACTGCTACTGCAATAAGACATGACACCAACATAAGGATATAGTCATTTCCGAGTGTCTATCTTATAGCGATCTCCAATGTATTACCCCAAATACATTCATGTGTTAACTCAAGGTACCAACTTCTGCTCATGAGATTGGCTACTTAGATATAATCCAAGGAGTAAGCCTACACATGCTAGTCTATGCATTCTATTGATGTCCAGTCTCAATGAAACTACGACTAGGGATATTTATACTATACATAGTAACACGTATGTGCATTTCTCACACCACATAGCTCTCACTATGTCCTTGCACTTTTATGCTATGATATAGTCATGGACTTTTTCTCTTCAATGCACATATTCATATTACTCATTATACATATATGATACCAACGAGATACAATAATAAACAGAAAGCACTGATAAGTAACAATGATGCCTTAATTATTATTAATTATAATTCGAAACTTTTTGTACATTATAACTATTAAAGATATATCGCCCTAATTTCCTCTAGATCATACATCATGTCTAACAAACTCCCACTTGCACTAGAGCCAATTACCCATGTGCTTCATACCATACTCGTTAACATGCTTGTCATGCTTAACTTGAGTCGATGGTTTAGTTAGTCCATCCGCTAGATTCTGATCCATTGGGACGTATTCTAAGCTTATATCCTTTTTAGCTATTATCTCCTGAATGAGATGGTATTTTCTAAGTACATGTCCATTTCTTAGGCGAGATCATGGTTCCTTTGCCTAAGCAATAGCCTCATTGTTATCGTAATAAACCGCTATTGGATTTACAATACTGGACACCACACCGAGATCACTAATCACAAGGTTTTGACTTTACTAATTTAGAGGGCTTATATTCGGTGATGAAGCCAAAATCCTTGTTCCCCACTTCTCTACCAATAAGATTAAAGTTCAAAATACGAACATGTTTTATCAATACCACTTATCAAATAGAAAAATGGTGACCACTGCAAGTATACAGTTTCGATGTAGTTTTAAAAGATATCGATCCCACAGGGAAGAAACCAGTTCTAAAGACAAACTAGAGTTGTTGGGTAAATGAAAATATGGAATTTTTATTGGAGGGGTTTGGATGATAGACGGATGAATGGATAGATGTATGAACAGACTAGAGAAGATGTAAAATATAGAGATATTCCTCCGAACAAGTATAATATAGAAAAAAGTGCAAAATCATCAAGAATATTTTGTATACTACATAACTTCAAAAAATGAGGTTCTAGACGCCCTAATATTCAATAATTCACCACAGAGCAAGACATGAGATGAATTTTCTAAATCTAGGGTAAACGAATTATGACACTTATAAGAGTCTGGATAACAATATTACTATGCTTAGTACGGGTCGATCTCACATAGCCATATTTAGCAAGTTACCACTCCAAAAATGTTGGCTCACTAAATAACGTTATAATCACATATCCAATGATTATACACAATCTTGTTAACCCTGAAATCACTCTTCAAGTTAACTCGAAAGTATATAACTTGATTAATATAAATGATGCAAAACGAATTACTCGTTATGACACATATACATATCATAAACTTTGAAATAGAAAGTATAAGCAGAAAACAAAGTAAAGTTGTAAGGCATGCAAGTGAAAGCTAAAGTTGATCAAACTGTATCCACTCTTTAATGGGAGTCATCAATTATCGCAATTCTTGCGTCTACTTTGAATCCGGTCTCGACTCGTACAGAACCTCCGCTAGGGTGCTATTCTTTATGAATCTTGAATAAAAGAATGTTGAAGAATGAAAAATTTTATTGATAAGTTCTTTACAATTACACTCATACAACAAAAGCTAGAATTTGTGTAGAAATATAGTGATCGAAATAGGAATCGAATCACTTATACATTTTTCTCGCTAAGACTTTGAACGTAGCGAAATCTAGCTATTACACTCTCTATCTATAGACACATACTATCATTCAATTCTTTCTAATCATGCCATAACCATGCATTACTTGTGCCATGAAATTGTTGAGTTTTGAACCCTTTTTATAGAGTGTGAAGGGTTGCGTCAATTCAAACGAAGAGTCGTGTCCATTGGCGAAGAGTTGCATCACTTCATTTTGATTGGATGCAAAGATTCATCCTCATCCACAATGGAAAGGCACCTTTTCATGATTGGTTGACTTCCAAAAGGTGTCTTTTCAGTTGGTAGTTGATGGTGGTTGATAGTTCTTATCCGGTGATTGAAAGAAGAGAAGATTTGACCAAAAACTGTCAAGGACTCGATCGTGAATGTATGTCGTGACCGTGAATACTTGGTTGGCAACTATCTGTTGTGAAGGTTAACCATTCTTGAGCGCGGTATATGTGTCACGATCGTGACATGCCTTTCTCACATGATTTCTTTTTGCTATTTCTACCGATCTTTGACATCTTCGATCCTTTGCCAATTCCTTAAGTTCCATGCATCTTTTTGCACCTTTTTCACTCTTTTTGCATAGAATTCCACTTTTGTTCATTTTACTTTCAAGATTTATCTAGTATTTGCATTTGTATAAAAAACAACTACATACCACGTGAAATCTTTTATATAAAGTATAAAATGAAACAAAACCATATGTTTAATGATTGAAAATTTCATGATAATAAGTGTAATTATAAAGTTATTAATCACCAATAAATCCCTTAAGCCAAACAGCTTGCTTAGTCGCTTCTGAACCAACTATGTACTTAGATTTTATGGTTGAATCGGTAATTGTATCCTATTTAAAACTCTTCCAAATAACTGCACCTCTGTTTAACATAAACACATAACCTAACTGGGACTTATAATCATCCTCATCAGAATGAAAACTCACTTTGGTGTATCCTCCAAAGTGAGATCACCTTCTCTATATACTAAAAACATATCCTTAATCATGTGTAAGTACTTGAGGATAGTTTTAACGACCATCCAATACTTCTCACCTATGTCAGATTGAAATCTTCTCGTGATGCTCAATGCATGTGAGACATTAGGCCAAGTGCATACCATAGCATACATGATGGACCCTATTGTTGAGGCATAGGGTATTCCATTATTGCGCAATCTCTCTTCTTGTGTTCTCGGACACTCAAATTTAGAAAGGTTAATCCCGTGAGATATTGGGAGATAACCCTTTCTCTTCTGATCAAGGCTAAATCTAGCTAAAACCTTATCTATGAATGTTCTTAGTGAAAGACCTAGCGGCCTTTTGGATTTATCTCAGTAAATCTTAATAACAAGTATAAAAGATGCTTCTCCAAGGTCTTTCATGGAGAACTTCTTTGATAATCATGTCTTAACTGTCTAAAGAAAAGGAATATTATTTCCTATTAATAATATGTCATCAACATATAATACAAGGAAAATGATTGCACTCCCACTAGCCTTCTTATATACATAGGGCTCATTAGCGTTCGATATAAAACCGATTTCTCAGATTGTCTCATTAAACCTAATACTCCTTGATGCTTACTTAAGTCCATAAATGGACTTCTACAACTTGTATACCTTAGAGTCATCCTTGGATGTGAAACCCTTAGGTTGTTCCATATACACATCTCTGTCCAGATTCCCGTTAAGGAATGTTATCTTCACATCCATCTGCCAAATCACAAAATCATAATGAGCAGTGATGACAATGAGTATTCTGATAGACTTCAGCATTACCATCGGTGAAAAGGTCTCATCATAGTCAATGCCTTCTTTTTTACTATACCCTTTTGCAACCAGCCTTGCTTTATAGGTAACTATGTTACCATCCATGCCGGTTTTCTTCTTGAAAATCCACTTACATCCTATGGGCTTAATCCCACTTGGAGCATCAATCAAGCTCCAAACTTGATTTTCGTACATGGAGTCCATCTCTAATCTCATGGATGAAAGCCATTTATCAGATTCTGAGCCTTCAATTGCTTCCTTGTAAGTCCTAAGCTCATCATCTTCCATAAGGAAGAGATGTTTATCATCAACGATGAGAAACTCGTATCGCTTAGGAGCGTTTAGAGCCCCACCTGACCTATGCATTATTGGTGATATAATAGGTTATTCCATGCTCACACTATCTTGTCTAACAAGTGTAGGTATAATCAATTGACTATTTGTTTGATCTTCTTAAGTGCCTAACTCAAGATTGCTCCCACTAGCTTTCGCAAGTATATGCTCCTTCACGAGGAATTGAGCTTTTCTGGAAATAAGGAATTTTTATTCCTTGGGATCATTAAAGGTATACCCTATAATCTCCTTACGGTAACCTAAAAACACACATCTATCAGACTTAGCACCTAGCTTATCTTAACTTGTCCTCTTTACATATGCACGATGTCCCCAAACTCTCAGGTGAGAAAGAGCGAGTTTCTTACCATACCATAACTCGTATGGAGTTTGATCAACTGATTTAGAGGGTACTCTATGTAAAATATAAACTATGCTCTCAATTACATAACCCCAAAAGGATCTGCTAAGTTCTTCTTGGCTCATCATGAACCAAACCATATTGAGTAGGGTTTGATTTCTCCTTTCTAACACTCCATTGTGTTAGGGTGTATAAGGAGGTTTCCACTAGGATTAAATACCATTATCCCTTAGATAATTCTGAAACTCCTGGCTTAAGTATTCACCGCCTTGATCAGATCGAAGGGTCTTGATACTTTCTAAGCTATTTCTCTACTTCAGTTTTGAATTATTTGAATCGATCAAAACTTTTTGACTTGTGCCTCACAAGGTACAAATAACCATATCGCGAGTAATCGTCGATAAAGGTTATGAAGTAGATAGAACCCTCATGTGTCTTAACACTCATTAGACCACATACATCTAAATGAATTATTTCCAAAGTACTAGTGGCATGCTGACCCTTTCGTTTGAAAGGCTTCTTAGTCATCTTCCCTTTTAAACAAGGTTCGCACACACCATAGGATTCCCATTCCATTGGGCCTAATTCTCCATATTTATGTAACTTAGTTAAGTGAGTCTCATTTATGCGGCCTAGACGACAATTCCATAAGTATGAGGACTTCTCATTATCTAATCTCAAATTTTTAACAGTGTGCATATTTAGAATTTCAGTTTTAGTAACTAGAATGTATATGCCATCCACAGAAATTCCATAAGCATTAAGAATATTATCACTCTGAATTTGACATTTATTATTAGAAAATAAAATTTCAAATCCTTCTGTTTCTAAATGCGCAACATAAATAATATTCTTAGTGACAGCAGGAACATAATAGAAATTGTTCAAAACTAAAACAAGGCCAGTAGGCTAATGAAGGCTATATGTCCCTACACCTATTGCAGCAACCCATGCTCCATTTCCAACTATTAGGTCCATTTCCCTTTTTGCAAGCCTCTTACTATTCCATAATCCCTGCACAGAATTATAGATATGAGTACCACAACCAGTATCCAATACCCAAGTAGACTCATAGGGAACTATTGAGAAACTCTCTATCATGAACATACCTAAAGTAGATGCCTTCCTTGGCTTCTTCTTCACTTGTTGAGAAATCTGAACCTTGCAATCCTTCTTCGAGTGGTCGGCCTTGCCACATCGGAAGCAGACAGTTGCAGTTCCTTTATTTTTCTTCTTCTTATTGATTTTTCTTCTTGGCATTCAGACACTTTCCAATATGGGTCCAACCTTGGAAGTCTTGGTTTTCTCAACCAAAAGTAAAGCCTTGGGATCATTTAGAATCTTAGGCTCTACGATTTTCAGCATGTTGACGAACTCAGGCATCATGGCATCGATTTTGTGCGTATAATAATCAGTCACAAGTTGTGAATAAATATCAGTTAATGAAGCAATAATCAGATCCACACATAATTCTTAATAATCACAAAACCCAGTCAGGTCAGCTTCTCTATATAACCTAATAGTTTAAAAGCATGATGCGATGCTGAAGTGCCAGCCTGCATCTTTGTTCCGAATAAGAGTCTTGACGTATCATATCTCTTAGATCTGGCCTGCTCTTAAAAAGGGCTCACGAAGATAGAGAATAATGGTGTCTAGATCCATGCTCTCATGCTATTTCTAAAGCTCAGAATTCATTGTAGCCAGCATTATACATGTTGCTTTTTCATGATTCTTTCTTTGTTTCTCCCGTACCTCATGTTCATTGGCATCAGTCTCAGCATCAGGTTCATTAGGGAGGGACTCATCTAAAACATAAGTTATCCTTTCAGATCTGAGGACTATCCTCACTACCCCTAACTAATCCATAAAGTTCGAACCATCTAACTTTTGTTAAGAATTGAGCAAAAGTTTATATTTGGATTCATTCTTCAACCCAGATATAAGATATAATTTTTTTAGACATTAGTATATGTACATGCATTTAATATAAGGTTTTTAATTAAACACATAATTCCTACTATTTTCTTGACATTTAAATAGCCCCTTCTATTAAAATTCAGGAAATTTGGTCGAACCAATTTTTCTTGATAGGTAGCATCCATAGCCACTCATCATGACCCCCACTATCGCATGTCAAGCCATAACAAGATAACCATGGTTGGAACCCGTCCATTTGCATCTCTTACAATTGCTAAACCATTTGAGTTCTCTATCTCAAGACATGCATACCCAATTGTATAACTCCTCGAATGTGTCTCTAACTCAGCATTAGCTCCAATAATATGGACAACTAACCCTCCTTGGTTAAGGCATTAACCCCATCTAGTCTCATGACCAAACACATGTTAAGGGAAGGCATGTTGTACATGTGCTTACATCTGTTAATAAGGTTCGTATCATAACTTATGATGGGAAGACATTTTACCACCTTAGTATTGTTGTAGAGACTTCATTGATACCACTGGTCTCACCCTAGTCTAGGTCTTATACAATGGATGTGATTATGAAATAATAATTCTAGGTTATTTGGAATTATTAACTCAAAGGGAACATGCTCTGACTGGTATATCATAATCATTCCATTATGCCAAGACTCCACATAGCATGCAAGACAAACAAGGTCCATGTTTAAGTTCTTGTACCTATGTCTATATGTTTTAATTTAACAATTTAAACCACGTTTGTAAAACCATATGCGAAATCCAGTTCCCATACTAGAAATAGACTAAGTCATAAAATTCTCTCGGGTACTCGTGAATCTAATATTGATGGTGACTTCTAGGTAGGAGAGGCCTCTTTAAAGTGAATGAGCAACCTTGTCCAATCCTTGACAAAATTACCACGAGCACATTGATTTATTATACCACGAATAATTATGATTTAAATATTTCATTCTTTAATTAAGTGAAGTATGGGACGACCCTCAATTAAAGCATTTACCCATGTGGTAAAACATTGCTAATTTTATATGATAATCACCTCGACTAAGTTTGAGCAAAACCTTAATCTAGTTATCTCATCATTTTCTTTAACAAGAATTGAGCCCTAAGTCATGTATAGCATACTTTAATTAATTCATAGAAAATCACATTTTAACATGTTATAATCAATCATGCATGGCATAAGGCAGCCTCTGAACCACTATTGGTTAATTAAGACAGTTTTTGAACATGCAATAGTTGTAAGGCTGAATTTCAAAACTTAAAATTAACCTAAAGATATCCTAATGATTGATATAATCTAAGTTAAAATGTTCCATAGATGCTTTTAGGTTTATAAAACATATAAAAGAAACCTAGCATCTAAAGATTAAAGCATTACTAGTTGATGCGTGCTTGATCTCTCTTTTGGTAGCAGTGTTCCCTTAGAGTAATTCTGACAGCACAAGCTTCCAAACCAAGAGAGCCACTATGAATTAATCCACATAAATCTTCACCAACCAAAACCTCGAAGAGGTAGAACCTATCGATTGGCAGCATTTGCTAGATTACTCGAAAATCAACCCGAAAACAAAACCTCGAAAGCTCACTTAAACTTAGAGCCTTCTATAAGAACTCTTCAATTTGTTTGGAGAAACTCGTGAAGGATCTCGCATAACAAAAGAAGAGGAGAGTAGAAATCAATGAGAAAAATAGCTCTAAGCTTTTTCTAGTGCATAAATTATGAGAGGCCTCATGCCTATTTATAGGGGAAAATGGGGGAGAGATAGACTCCCCTTATAAATTTACATGGGATGAGATAAATCTTATCCCATGTATAGCGGGTCAGCTGCGCGGGTTTAGGGACCCACGGGTTGCCACAAGGCAAGCCCTAACGGGCTTGCCTTGTGTCACAAGCTGCGATTTGCAGGCATTCCCACAAGCCCGGCTTACGGGCTTGCACGTAGCCCATGCCACGCATAAACAGGCTTGCATGCCGGACTGTGCAAGCGCTGCCAAAAGGCAGCGCTTGTAACCTGCAGTCCACTAGAGCGAGGGCTGTTCCGAGCGCTAGCGGCCCGCGAGCACATTGGCTCGTGAAGTAGCCGTGCAGGCCCCATTTTGAACAACCCGTGATTTTTTGGGGCCCACTCACAATGGTAAAAATCCGTTGCTTGCTTCATGCAACCTTTTTCCCTATTTTCTCATAATTCCTTTTAATTAAAATATGTCTTTATTAGTTATAATGTACAAACAGTTTTGAATTATTATTTATAATAATTAAGGCATCTTTGTTGCTTATCAATGCTTTTAATTAATTTATGTATCTCGTTGGTATCATATATGTATATTATTAAATATGTATATGTGCATTGATGAGATAAAGTCCATGACTACGTTATAGCGTAAAAGTGCAAGGACATAGTGGGAGCTATGTCGTGTGAGAACTGCACATATGTTTTAATATGAATAGTCTAAATATCCCTAGTCATAGTTTCATTGAGATGAGACATCAATAGAATGGATAAACTAGCATTTGTAGGCTTACTCCTTGGATTAGATCCAAGTTGCCGATCTCACGAGCTAAAGGTGGTACCTTGAGTTAACACATGAATGTATTCAGGTAATACATAGGAGACCGCCTTATGATAGACACTCAGAAATAACTATATCCATGTGTTAGTGTCATGTCTTATTGCAATAGCAGTACAAGTATCATCAAACTTGAGATACTAGTTACCTTGTGTAGGAGTTGCTATACTTTGGGCCATACTTATTCATACCCTGGCGATTAGGATGATGCAGGTGATTACGGCTATAGTGATGATCACATGTTGGTAAGCCGAGTAGTCAAGATGGGATCCATCACTCCTGATATAGTGATATAGAGGGACATGTACCTTAGGGCCCCTTGTTGAAGTGACACACTCATAAACCTATTATCAGAGTATAAGATTGATAGAACAGGTTTCTAGTCAATCTTGATACATAATGGTTGAGTGGTGTTCTTCATGAACAAGTCTAATTCCAAGATAGCTACGGCTATTAAATGAGCTAACACTTAATCTGAGCTCAATAATTGAATGGCACTTAACTTTATGGAAAGAGTGTTGCAGAACCGAATCTAGTCATAGGCACATGACGTTCCAAGTATCGGGGGATCATACGCCTTTACTAGAATGACCATTTTATAGTCTAGAGCTATCAAGTTCCATATTGGTCTAGATATTGAGCCTAAAGGTTCTCGGACGGGAAGCCAAGTTTAGGTTAACCTCTAGCATCTCTATACTTTGGGATCTTATGAGGTCACACACTTTAGGTCTTTGTCGGACTATGTAAAGAACCTATAGACTAGGTCTGTATCGAAAATACAAATTGTGAAATCAATGAGATGAATTATTAATTGGTGTAACCGAATTATAATTGCCTCTAGGGCATACATCATATCTAACAAGAGCTTGCCTTATGCTATGAATGATTGATTATAATATGTTAAAATGATATTTTCTATGAATTGATTAAAGTATGCTATGCATGACTTAGGTTTTAATTCCTGTTAAGGAAAATGATGTGATAACTAGATTAAAGTTTTGCTCAAACTTAGTCTAGGTGATTATCATATAAATTAAAGATGTTTTACCACATGTGTAAATTCTTTAATTGAGGGTTGTCCCGTACTTCACTCAATTAAAGAATGAAATCTTTAAATCAGAGTTGTCCATGGTACAACGAATTGAAGTGTCCATGGTTATTTTGACAATGATTGGACTTGGTTTCTCATTAAGGGAGTCCTCTCCTACCTTGAAATCTCCATCATTATTAGATTCAAAAGTACCTAAGGGACTTTTATGACTAAGTCTATTTCTAGTATGGGAATTGGATTCCCTATATAGTTTTACAAATGTGGTTTAAGTTGTTAAATTAAAACTTATAGACATAGGTTCAATAACTTAAACATGAACCTTGTTTGTTTTGCATGTTATGTGGAGTCTTGGCATAATGGAATGATTATGATATACTAGTCCCGAGCATGTTCCCTTAGAGTTAATAATTCCAAATAGCCCAGAATTATTATTTTTATAATCATATCCATCATATAAGACCTAGACTAGGTCAAGACCAGTGGCACCAATAAAATCCCTACAACAATATTAAGGTGATATAAATTCTTCCCATCATAAGTCATGATACGAACCACATTAACGGATGTAAGAAAATGTACAACATGCCTTCCCTTAACATGTGTTTGGTCATGAGACTAGAAGAGGTTAATGCCTTAACCAAAATTTGTCCATATTATTGGAGCTAATGCCAGATTGGAGACACATTTGAGGAGTCATAAAATTGGGTACGCAAGTCTCGAGAAAGAGAACTCAATTGGATTAGCAATTGCATGCGATGCAAATGGACGGGTTCCAACCATGGTTATCTTGTTATGGCTTGACCTGCTATAGCATGGGTCATGATGATTGGCTATATATGCTACCTACTAAGGAAAATTGGTTTGACTAAATTTCCCAAATTTAAATACAATGGGCTATTTGAATGTCAAGAAAATTGTAGGAATTTTGTATTTAATTAAAGACCTTATATTAAATGCATGTACATATACTAATGTCTAAACAAATTATATCTTATATCTAGGTTGAATATGATCACTAATAAAAATACTCGCATTGACATCGGTCCTCTAATTAACATAAAATGTGATGTTTATAATTTCAATGAGAGGTTTGAAGCTGTGAGAGGAGTTCTTCAGAACTACTACCTGGATTATGTTTTGACTGATCCTAGTCCCAAACATCTCGGCAAGAATGCTTTTACATGTGGGATGAATGATTTTGAGGAGCACAAGGGAAATTGTGAGTTTCTCACAAAACTCATGTTAGACCACATGCTCCCAAAGTACACATGTGTGTACAAAGTTTTGGACCTCGCAACCATGATTCATCATCTCAAGTTAGTGGAAAGTTTAGAGGATGAACTATTCCATAGTAAATTCCGAGGAAACACCTCAATGGTAGAGTTGTTCATGAACATACATGACAACTCAAAGAAATTAAGAGAGTTGGGAGTTGAGTACAATGAGCAGTCTTTGAGGAAAATGGTGTTGAGGGTATTACCCAATAAATATGATTCCTTCAAAAAGATGCTTAAGGAGTGTTCTCCTAACTGTACTTTGACCCAACTCATGGACTTACTCGAGTTTTATGAGATTGAGCTTAGAAATAAACTTAAAGGCAAGCTAATGCCGATAAACTTAAGTTGAAGAAACTGAAAGGTTTAAAAGTCAAGAGAAAGCTCATGAGGAAGTTAGAATTGAAGAAGGAAAATATTTCTCATGAAACAAGCTCATCGGATAATGATAGTTGTGGCTCAAACATTTGGAGGAATGTTCATAGTAGAGTGTTTCTCTATAGTTCCCTATGAGTCTACTTGGGTATTAGATACTGGTTGTGCTACTCATATATGCACTTTGTGTAGGGATTGCAGAACTGTAGGAGGCTTGCAAAGAGGGAAATGGACCTAAGAGTTGGAAATGGAGCACGAGTTGCTGCATTAGCTATAGGTACATATAGCCTTCGTTTACCTAGTGGCCTAGTTTTAATTTTGAACAATTGCTATTATATTCCCACTATCCCTAAGAATACTATTTCTATTGCACTTTTAGAAATAGAGGGATTTGAAATTTTATTTTCTAATAATAAATGTCAAATTCTACATAATAATATTCTTTATGATTGTGGAATATCTGTGGGTACCATTTACGTTCTAGATACTAAAACTGAAATTCTAAATATGAACATTATTATGACATCGAGATTAGATAATGAGAAATCATCATACTTATGGTATTTTCATCTAGGCAATATAAATGAGACTCGCTTAACTAAGTTACACAAATATGGAGACTTAGGCCCAATGGAATGGGAATCCTATGGTGCGTTCGAACCTTATTTAAAGGGGAAGATGACTAAGAAACCTTTCAAAGTAAAGGGTCAGCATGCCACTAGTACCTTGGAAATAATAAATTTTGATGTATGTGGTCCAATGAGCATTAAGACACACAAGGGTTTCGTCCACTTCATAACCTTTATCGATGATTACTCACGATATGGTTATTTGTACATTATGAGGAACAAGTCTGATAGTTTTGAGAAATTCAAAGAGTTCGAAACTGAAGTAGAGAAACAACTTGGGAAAAGTATCAATAACCTTCGATATGATCGAGGTGGTGAATACTTAAGCCAAGAGTTTCAAGATTATTTAAGGGATAGTGGTATTTTATCCCAGTGGACACCTCCTTATACACCCCAACACAATGGAGTGCTAGAAAGGAGAAATCGAACCCTACTCAATATGGTTTGGTCCATGATGAGCCAAGCAGAACTCAGTAGATCCTTTTAGGGTTATGCACTTGAGAGCGTAGTTTATATTCTAAATAGAGTGCCCTCTATATCTTTTAATCAAACTCTATAAGAATTATGGTGTGGTAAAAAACACTCTCTTTCTCACTTGAGAGTTTGGGGATGTCTTGTTTACATAAAGAGGACAAATTCAGATAAGCTAGGTGCTAAGTCTGACAGGTGTCTATTTGTAGGTTACCCTAAGGAGACTATAGGGTATACCTTCTTTGATCCCAAAGAACAAAAAGTCCTTGTTTCTAGAAATGCTCAATTCCTCGAGCATATACTTGTGAAAGCTAGTGGGAGAAATATTTTAGTTAGGCACTCAAGAAGATCAAACAGACAAGCAACTAAATATACCTACACTTGTTACATAAGATAGTGTAAGCATGGAACAACCTACTATAACACTAACATTGCGTAGGTCAGGCCGGGCTCCAATCGCTCCCGAGCGATATGGGTTTTTCATCACAGATGATAAACATCTCTTCCTTATGGAAGATGATGCTTAGAAGGTGGAAATGGAAGGCTTAGATTCTGACAAATGGCTTCAGCTATGAGGTCGAAGATGGACTCCATGTATGAAAATCAAGTCTGGAGCTTGATTGATGCTCCAAGTGGTATTAGGCCCCTAGGATGCAAGTGGGTTTTCAAGAAGAAAACTAACATGGACGGTAAAATAGTTACCTATGAAGCAAGGCTGGTTGTAAAAGGGTACAGTCAAAAAGGCATTGACTTTGATAAAACCTTTTCACCGGGGGCCATGCTGAAGTCTATCAGGATACTCCTTGCCATCGCCACTCATTACGGTTATGAGATTTGGCATATGGATGTGAAGACAGCATTCCTTAACGGGAATTTGGACAGGGGTGTGTTTATGGCACAACCCAAGGGTTTTACATCCTAAGATGGCTCAAAGGTATACAAGTTGTAGAACATTTATGGACTTAAGCAAGCATCAAGGAATGGGAATATTAGGTTTGACTAAATAGTCAAAGAAATTGGTTTTGTGTCAAATGCTAATGAGCCCTGTGTATATAAGAAGGCTGGTGGGAGTGCGATCATTTTCCTTGTATTATATGTCAATGACATATTACTGATAAGAAACCATATTCCTTTTCTTTAGATAGTTAAGTCATGGTTATCAAAGATGTTAAAGACCTTGGAGAAGTAGCTTTTATACTCAGTATAAAGATCTATCGAGATAGATCCAAAAGGCTGTTAGGTCTTTCGAAAAGTACATACATAGATAAGGATTTGGCTAGATTTAACCTTAAGCAATCAAGAAAGGGTTATCTCCTAATGTCTCACGGGATTAATATTTCTAAATCTGAGTCTCCAAGAACATAAGAGGAGAGACTACGCATGAATGGAATACCCTATGCCTCAGCGATAGGTTTCATCATGTATGCTATGGTATGCACTCGGCCTGACATCACATGCATTGAGCGTCACGAGATGATTTCAATCTGACCCATGTGAGAAGCACTAGATGGCCGTTAAAACTATCCTTAAGTACTTAAGTAGGACTAAGGATATGTTTTTAGTATACGGAGAAGGTTATCTCGCTTTGAAGGGATACAGCAACATGAGTTTTTAGTCTGACAATGATGATTATAAGTCCTAGTCAGGGTATGTGTTTATGTTAAATGGAGGGGTAGTTGTTTGGAAAAGTTTCAAATAGGATACGACTGTCATTTCAACCACGGAATCTAAGTATTTAGCTGCTTCCGAAGCAGCTAAGTAAGCCATTTAGCTTAAGGGATTTATTGGTGATCTCGGTGTGGTGTCCAGAATTGAAAATCCAATAGCGGTCTTTTGCTATAACAATGGGGCTATGGCTCGGGCAAGGGAACCATGGTTTCATCACAGAAACAAACATATACTCAAAAAGTACTATCTCGTTCAGGAGATGGTAGCCAAGAAAGATATGAATTTAGAATACATCCCGATATATCAAAATCTAGTGGATGGGCTAACTAAGCAGTTGCCTCAAGTTAAACATGACCAGCTTGTTAACAAGTAAGGTATGAGGCACATGGGCAATTGGCTCTAGTGCAAGTGGGAGATTGTTAGACATGATGTATGCCCTAGAGGAAATTAGGGTGATATATCTTTAATAACTATAATGTACAAACGGTTTCAAATTATTATTAATAATAATTGCATCTTTGTTGCTTATCAATGCTTTCAATTAATTTATGTATCTCGTTGGTATCATATATGTATAGTATTAAATATGCATATGCACATTGATGATATAAAATCCGTGACTACGTCATAGCATAAAAGTACGAGGAAATAGTGGGAGCTATGTGGTGTGAGAATTGCACATACGTGTTACTATGAATAGTCTAAATATCCCTATTCATAGTTTCATTGAGATGAGACATCAATGGAACAGACAAACTAGCATGTGTAGGATTACTCCTTGGATTATATCCAAGGAGCCGATCTCACGAGCTGAAGGTGGTACCTTGAGTTAACACATGAATGTATTCGGGTAATCATTGGAGACCGCTATATGAAAGACACTCGGAAATAACTATATCCATGTGTTGGTATCCTGTCTTATTGCAATAATAGTGCAAGTATCCTCAAACTTGAGATACTGGTTACCTTGTGTAGGAGTTGCTATACTTTGGTTATACTTAATCATACCTTGGCGATCAGGATGACATAGGTGATTACGGGTATAGTGATGATCACATGTTGGTAAGCCGAGTAGTTAAGATGGGATCCATCGCTCCTGATATAGTGATATAGTGGTAGATGTACATTAGGGCCCCTTGTTGAAGTGATACACTCATTAACCTCTTATCAGAGTATAAGATTGATAGAATGGGTTCTTAGACAATCTTAATACATAATGGCCGAGTTGTGTTCTTCGTGAACAAGTCTAATTCCAAGATAGCTATGGCTATTACATGAGTTGACATTTAATCTGAGCTCAATAAACTAGATGGTACTTAACCTGATGGAAGGAGTGTATTGTATTAGTTACTACTGCAAAACCGGATCAAGTTACAAACACGTGATGTTCTAAGTATCGAGGGATCATACGCCTTTGCTAGAAAGCCCATTTGATCGTCTAGAGCTATCGGGTTCCATATCGGTCTGGAACACTGAGCCTAAAGGTACCTGGATGGGAAGCTTGATAAGTGTATAATTACACTTAATATCATAGTAATTTTACACACTAAATGCTACGGATTTAAGTCATTTTTATACTTCATATAAAAGATTTCACGTGGTATGTAGTTGTATTTGATGCAAATGCAGATACTACGTAAATCTTGGGAGTAAAATGATCTAAAGTGGAATTCTATGAAAAAATAGTGAAAAAGGTGCAAAAAGATGTGTGGAACTTAAAGATTTGGCTTAGGATCGAAGCTGTCAAAGATCGGTGAAGTTGCAAGGAGAATTCTGAAGAAAAATGCAATTCACGATCGTGATAATCATTCATGGTCGTGACTTGTTCTTCTTCAAAACAAAAGTCTACCAAACAAAGATTCACAGTCGCGACATGTATATCGCAATCGCGACTTAGACGTTTTGCTGGTTTTATCTTCTTAACTACCAACCGCCAAATAAGCATGATCAACCACCATCAACTACCAATGAAAAGACAATTATTAGAAGTCAACCAATCATGAAAAGGTGCATATCCATTGTGGATTAGATTGAAGCTTCTCAACCAATCATAATCAAGTGATGCAATCTTTCACCAATGGACGCGACTCTTCGTTTGGATAGACGCAAGCCTTCGAACTCTATAAATAGGGCTCTAAACCTTACAATTTCAAAGGGAGCAGTCATGCAGCAAGGAGTGCATTAGAGTGCATGAGTGACATATAGTGTGTGTATAGATAGAGAATTCGCTACGTTCATAAGTGTTAGCGAGAAAATGTGTAAGTGATTCAAATTCTTGTTTCGATCACTAGATTTCTCTATATTCTCGAGCGATTGTTGTATAAGTGTACTTGCAAATCACTTATCAATAAAAGTTTTCGTTCTTCAATATTCGTTTGTTCGATATTCGCAAAGAATAGCATCCTAGAGGAGGTT
>CATIWQ010934328.1:0-17449 GCA_949673415.1 Euphorbia schlechtendalii | reverse complement strand
AAAAGTTTGCAATGTGAGAATTCAGATTTTCATTGGGTAGACCATAATATTGCACATTGTTGCTAATCATTTGAAGTAATGCTGGTTTTATTTCAAAATGATTCGCATCAATCGGTGGTCTAGCAATTCCTTGATTGTTACCATTGATGGTCAGAATAACATAATCCATAAGCCTTGGTTGGGGTGGATCTTCATTTGGGTTAGGATTTGGGTTATCAACTTAACCGGCAGCCATTCTTCTCTCTTGTCTCTTATATTCTTGTTTCCTTGCCCTACCAAATCATTCTATCTCTGATTCAAAAGATGCCAAACTTTCTCCCGAACTACTCGTACTTGGCATGCACATGCTAGAAAGAAAACTCAATGAACAAGCAAGAAAAATATGTTAATATCAAAATAATATAAATAATAATATATTAGAGTAATCTAAATAACATATAAAATATAATTTTCCAAATTTAAATCTCTAAAACACATTTATCTTCCCCTGAAATTTTTATCTCTAAAACGCACTTGCCTTCCCCGGCAACGGCGCTAAAAACTTGTTCGCCACTTTCCTATTGATAAGTTTAATAGTTTGTTCACAAGATTCGGCTATTTATCAATGGTGCCAAAAACTTGTTCATGAAAAATATAGGTGTTGTCAGTACCTCTTATCAAATAGAAAAATGATGATAACTGTAAGTATACAATTGCGATGTAGTTTTAAAAGATATCGATCCCACAGGGAAGGGCTAGTTCTAAAGATCAACAAGGAAGATAAGATAAAATGAAAATAAAATAATGTATAGTTTGTTTGGATAGGAGGGTTAGAATGAAATATAAGTAAATATAGGTATGAAAGATTAGAGAATTTAAATATATAGATTTTCCCTATGAAATAAGGTAAGTAGAGAAAACATGCAAGTTCAACAAAGATGTTACGATTCACTAAACTAATCTAATAGACTCATTTCTAAATACTCAGATGTTCAATTATTCACCGCAGAGCAACACATGAAATGACTTTTCTAGATTTGGCATAAACGAATTAAGACTATCATATAAACTTGGACAATATCAATACTATGCTTAGTACGGGTGGCTCTCACATAGCCACATTTAGCAAGTCACCATTCCAAAAATGTTGGCTCACTAAACAGCTTTATATCACAGATCCAGCGATTATATACGATATTGTTAACCCCGAACTACTCTTAAAATTAACTCCAACGCATATAACTTGATTAACATAAAAGACTTAACACGAAATACACATTATGACACATAAACATATCATAAACTTCGAAATAGAAAGTATAAGTAGAAAGCAAAGCAAAGTTGTAAGGTATGCAAGTGAAAGCTAAAGTTGATCAAACCATATCTACTCTTTAATGGGAGTCGTCAATTCCCGCAATTCCTACGTCTGCTTTGAATTCGGTCTCGACCCGTACAGATTCTCTGCTAGGATGCTATTCCTTGCGAATATCGAACAAACGAATATTGAAGAACGAAAACTTTCATTGATAAGTGATTTGTAAGTACACTTATACAACAATCGCTCGAGAATATAGAGAATCTAGTGATCGAAACAAGGATTCAAATCACTTAAACATTTTCTCACTAATGCTTATGAACGTAGCGAAATCTCTATCTGCACACACTATATGTAACCCTATAATTGCACTCTAATATTCTCCTCTCTTTTGATGTCACTTCGGTGCATGAAATCTGTGAAATGCGGAGTCCTATTTATAGAGTTCGAAGGGTTGCGTCTATCCAAATGAAGGGTTGTGTCCATTGGTGAATGATTGCATCTCTTTATTGTGATTGGTTGAGAAGCTTTGATATAATCCACAATGGATAGGCACCTTTTCATGATTGGTTGACTCCTAATAAGTGTCTTTTCGTTTGTAGTTGATGGCGGTTGATCATGCTTATCTGGCGGTTGGTAGTTAAGAAGATAGTACCAGAAAACCGTCCAAGTCGTGACCACAATATACATGTCACGATCGTGAATCTTTAATTAGCAGACTTCTATTCTGAAGAAGAACAGGTCACGACCGTGAATTATTGTCGCGACCGTGAATTGCATTTTTCTTCAGAATTCTCCTTGCTACTTCATTGATCTTCAACAGCTTCGATCCTAAGCCAAATCTTTGAGTTCCACTCATCTTTATGCACGTTTTTCACTCTTTTTTTCATAAAATTCCACTTTTGATCATTTTACTCCCAAGATTTACCTAGTATCTGAATTTGCGTCAAAAACATCTACATACCACGTGAAATATTTTATATGAAGTATAAAAATGACTTAAAATACAGTGTTTAGTGTATAAAATTAATATGATATTAAGTGTAATTATACACTTATCATCTAGCTCCTTTTATACCCCACACTCAAGCAAATCAAGGTGTGTAGGAAGGTTGATGATGTTTGGGTGAAAATTGTTGAAGAGGAGGAGGTTTTGGAGAAGCCTGTGAGGCAAAGTTTGAGAAACAAGGGCTCGGTACTGATAAGTGTATAATTACACTTATTTTCATATTAATTTTTTACACTAAACACTATAGTTTCAGTCATTTTTATACTTTATATAAAAGATGTCACGTGGTATGTAGTTGTTTTTTTATGCAAATGCAGATACTAGGTAAATCTTGGGAGTAAAATGATCTAAATTGGAATCCTATGAAAAACGATTCAAAAAGGTGCAAAAAGATGCGTGTAACTTAAAGATTTGGCTTAGGATCGAAGCTATCAAAGTTCGGTGAAGTTACAAGGAGAATGCTGAAAAGAAATGCAATTCATAGTCAGGACAATCATTCACGGTCGCTACTTGTTCTTCTTCAAAACAGAAGTCTGAAAATCAAAGATTAATGGTCACGACATGTATATCACAGTCGCAACTTGGATGATTTTCTGGTTTTATCTTCTTAACTAATAACCGCCAGATAAGCATGATCAACCGCCATCAACTACCAACGAAAAGACACTTATCAGAAGTCAGCCAATCATGAAAAAGTGCATAATCATTGTGGATTAGATTGAAGCTTCTCAACCAATCACAATGAAGTGATGCAATCATTCACCAATAGACATGACTCTTCGTATGGATAGATGCAACCCTTCGAACTTTATAAGTACGGCTTCAAAACCTCACAAATTTCATGTAGTGATACAGAGGGAAAACATTAGAGTGCATGAGAGAGATATAATGTATGTATAGATAGAGAATTCACTACGTTCATAAGTGTTAGAGAGAAAATGTTTACGTGATTCGAGTCCTTGTTTCGATCACTAGATTTCTCTATATTCTCGAGCGATTGTTGTTTAAGTGTACTTCCAAATCACTTATCAATAAAAGCTGTCGTTCTTCAATATTCGTTTTTTCGATATTTGCAAAGAATAACATCCTAGCAGAGGTTCTGTATGGGGCCGAGACTGAATTCAAAGAAGACACAGGAATTGCGAGAATTGATGACTCCCATTAAAGAGTGGATACGGTTTGATCAACTTTAGCTTTCACTTGCCTACCTTACAACTTTGCTTTGCTTTCTACTTATACTTTCTATTTAGAAGGTTATGATATATTTATGTATCATAATGCATATTTCATGTTAAGTCTTTTATGTTAATCAAGTTATATGCATTGGAGTTAATTTTAAGAGTAGTTCGAGGTTAACAATATCATGTATAATCATTGGATCTGTGATATAATGATGTTTAGTGAGCCAACATTTTTGGAATGGTAACTTGCTAAATGTGGCTATGTGAGAGCGACCCATACTAAGCATAGTATTGATGTTGTCTAGGTTTATATAATTATCTTAATTTGTTTGCGCTAGGTTTACAAAAGTCATTTCATGTGTTGCTCTACCGCTTATAATTGAACATCTGAGTGTTTTGAATTGAGTGTGTTAGATTAATTTAGTGAATCGTAACATCTATGTTGAACTTGTACGCTTTCTCTGCTATCTTTATTTCATATGGAAAATCTATATATTTAGATTCTCTAATCTTTCATATCTATATTAACTCATTCTTCATTCAAAGCCTCCTATCAAAAATTATGAATACAGATTATTTTCTTTATCCTTTTTCCCTATTTGATCTTTAGAGCTAGTCCTTCCTTGTGGGATCGATATCTTTTAAAACTACATCGCAACTGTATACTTGTAGTTATCATCATTTTTCTATTTTGATAAGGGGTATTGACAACACCTATATTTTATGTGAACAAGTTTTTGGCACCGTTGATATATAGTTGAATCTTGCAAATAAAATATTAAACTTATCAGTAGAAAAGTGGTGAACAAGTTTTTGGCACCGTTGCCGGGGAAGGCAATAGCGTTCTAAAGATCAAATTACCGAGGAAGGCAAGTGCGTTCTAAAGATCAAATTTCCAGAGAACAGGCAATTATATTTAATACGTTTGTTTTTCTTAGTTTTTCTAGGTACTAAGTCTAAAAATAGAAGAAATTTGAAGAGTAAAGAATATCGCGACCATGACTCAATTCACGCTCGTGATCATTGGATATCAAAACCTACTGATTCTGTGATTAAGGAAGTCATGATCGTGACAAGCCTTTGTGACGCAACATGGGCCCTGGATTCTCCTTCTCAATAAAAACGGGTTTTATTCTTTTCTTACTTTTCTTTTTCAAATTTTTAGACTAGTTGGTTGTTTGTATAGTTTTTCATGTTTTGATAAAATTTGTCACAATGAGGACATTGTGTTCATTAGTGTGGGGGGCAATTGTAAATCTCGTAAAATTCAAAAAAATTGAATAAAATAAAAAATCGAAAAATTTGAAAAATTTTCTTGATATTTTTTTTAGTTATACATTATCATTTCTTATACTTTACAAACATTTGTCCAAGGTTATTGTGAGTGTTAGATATTTAAAAGTTTGATGTTAGTGCACAACATTTATCAATTTGGCAAGGATTGGTGGTGAGTAACATTCAAGAGAGACATTCGAAGTAAGTTTCGATATATATTTCGATGCAACATGAATTAGTATAAGTTATATAGTTTTAGTTTAACGCTTCCGATAAGTTTAAGTGGAGTAATATCTAATGGTATTCTTACTATGAGTTTTATATGCAAATCTCGAATAAGTCCTATAAGTATGGAGTGTGTTTAAAGTGTTAGAAAACTATAGCCATTATACTTTGAAATTGATCAATAAAGGATGAGGGTATTAAAGAGTGAAAAATCAAAAGAAAGAGAGGATAACCAATGAGTTATGCAAAAGGTGAGGACTGGTATGAAGCAGAAACTGTAACCCTTCATTGAGTGAAAAAAAAGAAAAGAAAGCATAGCACAAAAAATGGGTGCAAAGTACAAAGTACTTAAAAAACATATGCTTAAAAGAAAAAAATGAGAGAGTGGTACGGAGCGTAAAATGCAACTACTAAAAAAAGGGGAAAGTGGTATGGAGCATAAAATGCAACCATTGAGAGTGTTTTAGCATCCTAGGTTACCTAAAAATGCCTTGAGAGAAATAAATCAAAGTGTTCTTTTTATGTCCTTTATACTTTATATTATGCTTAAGAAAAGGTAATATTCGAGTAAACACGTGTATGAATATGCGATTCGATTTATTCTCCATCAAGAACAAAGGTATGCAACTAAACTATATAAATTGCACATTACTAATTTGAGGGAAATTTCGAACTTCTTCTTGAAATCTTTTGCAACGTGGAATGTGGTACTCATTGCAATAGTCTTTTGCCAAATGAGGTACAAACTTGTTTACCAATTTATACACTTCTGTTAAATTTACCTTGAGGACAATGCAAAAGTTAAGTGTGGGGGTATGATAAGTTTATATTTACACTTAATATCATTATAATTTTACACATTACACACTATAGTTTAAGTCATTTTTATACTTCATATAAATGATTTCATGTGGTATGTAGTTATTTTTTATGTAGATACTAGGTAAATCTTGGGAGTAAAATGATCTAAAGTGGAATCCTATGAAAAACAAGTGAAAAAGGTTGAAAAAGATGCATGTAACTTAAAGATTTGGCTTAGGATCGAAGATGTCAAAGTTCGGTGAAGTTACAAGGAGAATTCTGAAAAAATGCAATTCACAGTCGCGATAATCATTCACGGTCACTACTTGTTCTTCTTAATAATAGAAGTCTACCAATCAAAGATTCACTGTCGCGATATGTATATCGTGGTTGCAACTTGGATGGTTTTCTGGTTTTGTCTTCTAAACTACCAACTGCCAGATAAGCATGATCAATCGCCATCAACTACCAACGAAAAGACACTTATTAGAAGTCAACCAATCATGAGAAGGTGCCTATCCATTGTGGATTAGATTGAAGCTTCTCAACAAATCATAATGAAGTGATGCAATCATTAACCAATGGACACGACTCTTCATATAGATAGACACAACCCTTCGAACTCTATAAATAGGGCTTCAAAACCTCACAAATTTCGTGCTGTGATATAGAGGAAAAACATTAGAGTGCATGAGAAAGATATAGTGTGTGTATAGATAGAGAATTCGCTATGTTCATAAGTGTTAGAGAGAAAATATTTAAATGATTCAAATCCTTGTTTCGATCACTAGATTTCTCTATATTCTTGAGCGATTGTTGTTTAAGTGTACTTGAAAATCACTTATATATAAAAGATTTTATTCTTCAATATTCATTTGTTCGATATTCGTAAAGAATAGCATCCTAGCGGAGGTTCTGTACGGGCCGAGACCGAATTCAAAGCAGATGCAGGAATTGCAAGAATTGACGACTCCCATTAAAGAGTGGATATGGTTTGATCAACTTTAGCTTTCACTTGCATACCTTAGAACTTTTCTTTGCTTTTTGCTTATACTTTCTATTTCGAAGGTTATGATATGTCTATGTGTCATAATGCGTATTTCATGTTAAGTCTTTTATATTAATCATGTTATATGCGTTGGAGTTCATTTTAAGAGTAGTTTCGAGGGTAACAATATCACGTATAGTCACTGGATCTATTATATAAAGCTGTTTAGTGAGCCAACATTTTTGGAATAGTAACTTGCTAAATGTGGCTATGTGAGAGTGACCCATACTAAGCATAGTATTGATGTTGTCTAGGTTTATATAATTGTCTTAATTCGTTTGCGCTAGGTTTAGAAAAGTCATTCATGTGTTGCTCTGCGATGAATAATTGAACATCTGAGTGTTTTGAACTGAGTGTGTTAGATTAATTTAGTGAATCGTAACATCTTTGTTGAACTTGCATGCTTAGTCTGCCATCCTTATTTCGTAGGGAAAATCTATATATTTAGATTCTCTAATCTTTCATATCTATATTAACTCATTCTTCATTCTAACCCTCCTGTCCAAAATTATCAATACATATTATTTTCTTTATCCTTTTTCCCTATTTGATCTTTAGAGCTAGTCCTTCCCTGTGGCATCGATATCTTTTAAAACTACATCGCAACTATATACTTGCAGTTATCATCATTTTTCTATTTTGATAAGGGGTATTGACCATACCTATATTTTACGTGAACAAGTTTTTGGCACCGTTGATATATTGCCGAATCTTGCAAACAAACTATTAAACTTATCAGTAGAAAAGTGGCGAACAAAGAGCCAAAGATGTCTACTGAGTTGAAAACCCGTGAAGGGCTACTCAGGCAAAAATTAGGACATAGTGAGGAACAGAGGGACCACGAGTTAGAAAACCTGCTCTAGGCTAACTGGCGGCAGAACTCAAATCATTGGAGACATTTAATAAAATGTATTTGGTTTGTAAAGATGTATGTTTATGATGTGTGAATGTGCACATACAAAATATCACTAGTAAACAAAATAATTTTCGATAAAATTCCATAATATCAAAAGCAATTCAAAAACAAGCCAAGAACAAGGGTTAGAAAAGAAGTGCAAAAAAGAAGTAGATCTAAGGGTGCCAATAACTCCACCGTGCATGCTTTCTTGAAGTGTGGGGAAGGGGGTCCAAACCATCTTCGTCCCTCTCCCACTCATGGGACACCATAAAGTGCTGATTAGCATTGGGGAGATCCTTGATCTCGCCAAGCCATCCATGATAGAACTTGTCAGTGTCAGTGGACTTCAGGGAAGTCTAATCTAGTGTAATAACTCAAGCACGCGACCAAAGCCTCCGTATAGCATCAGGTGTGTCAGGATCAAAATCGTGAAAAAGGGTCGAGCATAGGAGCTGAGGGACTCGTTGCTGACACCCATACTACTTACACAAGCGAGATGGAGAATAAAAGGTGATACCAAACAACCTAATCAGCAGTACTCTAGAATCATCGACATTGGTAACCATGAACGGAATCTCCAACCAAGGGCTAAGCTAGCGGATCTTAGAAGCTCATAGGAGCCCAATCTCAACCCAAACCCCTTCACTTAGCTAGCAATGGTCCTTCTTAGTGTAACCTTGAGGGCCATAATGCGAAGGGAGGTACCGAGTCTTCCCTAAGTGAGGATCAGCGATCAAGCAAAGCTTCTCTAACAACCATACCTACATCAATTTGTTGTTTAAAATAAGCAATGAAAATCACAAAGGGGTAGGAAGGAAATCTACCTCAAGTAAGGCAAAATGGTCTCCTACAAAGTCCAGGTTCACCAAAGAAGTGTCTAAGTGAACCATGCCCTCAGCTAAAGCCAAATCTGTAGGAGAAAGACCTGTGAAGAGTGGGTCAATGATCGATAGCAAACGAAAAGGGGCGACTGCTCCAACCCCACAAACAAACTCCGCCAAGAGAAGTAGAGCCACCATCAAAGGCCATGCAAGAATAGTACTAGGCTTAGTCTAACACCAGCTAAGGACAACATCAATCCAGAAGCCACCAACATTAGGAGGAGTTGACAAAAAGCTCCCACTATACTCCAAGTTCTGTAAACCCTTCAACTTATCCTCACCCCAAAATTGGAAGGAAGGAAAGGTGAAGGAAAGTCTCATGGACGACACTGACGTTGATTCCTTAGGAAAGGGAAGCCAGGATGGCATGAAACTCCTCGACCAAGGGGCAAAGCTCGAAGTCGGCAAAGTGGAAGACATGAGTGGCAGGATCCTAGAACTTTAAAGTAGCACAAATAAAGGCCATATCCACAGGTCTGGAAGTAAGGTATTGAAGACTCCGCAGACCAAAACTCTCAAGCCTCCACCAATCAAGTCCTCGAATGGTTCGGAGAAAGGCCCTAAGGTGCTCTTTATCCATATTTATGCATACACAAGACATTCACAAACACAATAAGCATATTCAGAGTTTTTTGGGAAATTCTACAAGGAAGAGCTATCTAAAAGATTCGGTTCAAAAAAGAAGAAAACAAAACTAAAAGCTAAAAGAGAACTCCTAAGCACGTGCTTCCTACACGCCATTTTCACCCACCAAATCTCAGGGGATTATGGTGGATATCTCAAAATTCTTGGGACGTAGTCTCTCAGAAGCACCATCCGCTGAACCAGACATAGAAGGAAGCTGGGGAGTGTGAAGAAAATTAGCATTACAATCTAGGGTGAGGAGCAGCCTATCGTCTGGGTCATCAAGTAGGGAATCGAGATCAAACATAAGAGACTATAAAAGCCTGAGGTGGAAGCCCATGCATCTGCACGAGTCGACTTTGCTGCGGTATTCTACCTCAACAACTCCTAGTACTGGGCCTCCAAACTCTAATGGTGAGCCTCCAAACTCTGATATCGAATGCCCAGCTCCTGGTGGCTCACCTCAAGGCCATGATAACGAGCACCTAAACCCTGATGGCTGATATCCAATGACTAGAAATGACTATCGAGCTCTTAGTAGTGCCACTCGAACTTGTTGCTCCTCATCACCATCTCCTGTGATCATAAAAAAAAGAGAACATACCATGAAAATCACGTCCATGCACATAAAAACATGACATTTCATGCACATCATATGACAGGTCAAGAAAAGCAACATACCCCAGTGATCTCGTCCTACGAAAACATTATATCCCTCAGCGTAAGGGAATGTCGGGCCACTCTATCCATCTCCCCATGTATGACCTGCAAAGAAAAAGAGTGAGTAAATGAGCATCAGGACATCCTAACAAAATTACTACGCTATGATTAAGGGTCAAGCTTTCAATCTAAAACTCACATGAGTGGTGTAAGGAGGGTCGTAGGCCAACGTATGGCAGCTCGGGGGGAGAGGCACCTACCGTGGGTCCCCGTGGAACCCATCAGGTAGAAAGAGGACTCAAGAGGAATCACGAATCTCCCCTCAATAATGCCCGAGAAAGATGCACTTGCGCCCCCAGCCGAAGCATTCAAGTTGGGAACACGAACCCTTTTCCCGAGCAAACTCCTACAAGGATAGACAAACGGTCAGAAATGAGGTCAACATAAATAAAATGTTTAACACATTTCATACTTGACATCCCAAGCCAGTATCGCTAGCACCCGCGCTGGTAGCACCATCCACTCCCCGGCTCCCAGCTCATGCGAAGGGTCGCACCTCCTCTGGTTGAGTTGGCGGATGAAGCGGGAGCAGCCTCTCCCGAATAAAAGCCTCGTAGTCACCCTATTGGCCTGAGAGCCTCATACTATGCTCCTTAAAGAATAGTTGTCACTCCTCAGGATCAATAATCACCAGTTGCTCCCAGAACAACCCGATAAGAGGTGTGGGCGGGATGCGTCTATCAAATACTGGCTTAGTCTTCCAGAATTGAATGCGCTCACCCAGGTACAACTCACGGATCCTGGGTCCCTCTAAGATGAAGTGATGGCAATCCACATCCTTCCTGATCTCCTTCAACATGTGATAACTAGGGAGACCTCTCCAAGGGTTGCACTCCATTTGAAAAGAAATAATGACAAAGTCAGAATAAGTTTAAAGGTAAAAGCGTAATCACATCCATCGAAACAAGAATCCTCACCTGCTCTAGGGTCAGCCCATAGAGATGCTGATAGTAACCAGTAGAGTCTAAAACGTCCCCCTCAAAAGGCAAGCAAATCTGTGCCATACATGGGGCATCCTTCAGGGCATCAGCAAATCGTGGAGTAAGGAGGAAGTGGTAAAAGAAAGCCCATGCTTGCAAAACCGAAGAAAAGGGGTCAATCAAGGTTAATAAAGAAATAATCGAAGTGTATAAATCACACAAACAATACCTGAAGAATCATGGGGTAGCAACGTAGTGCCCGCAAGCGAGCTCAAGTAACTAGGTCAAGAGCTAAATATGTCAGGGCTAGGGTCGTTCGAGGCCAGTTGAGGCCACTAATGCTATCCAAGTCTGTTAAGGGCTCAATCAACCCATAGTTGATCTCGCTGTAAGAGACCGGGAAGAATGTAATGCTCAATAGGGTGACCAAAAAGGAAAGAACGTGTAGTGGGACCTCGACCTCCGAGATAGATAGCCGACCCGTCCAGTACTCAACCAATACACTATAACTCAACGCCCAGCCTTTAGGGTCAATGACGAGCAAATCTCTAATGCGATTGCAAGTGGTGGGAGCCTTGAAGAACCGCTCCAAGAAGGCATTGAAATGAATCACTGTATCAGTCCAAGGTAGACCGGTGATCGCTATAATGTTGAAAGGGGTGATAGTAACCTCCGCAATCGGAAGATGGAAGGCGTGCAAAATGTCGCTCCACCTTTGAGCCAGCGCAATCGATGTGGCATACGTCAATAGTGTAGGTCGTAAGGATCGGGCCAAAGAATCGAAACTAGTGGCCTCGATGGCCTGAACGAGCTCTGGGCTAGAAGAAGCATGATGATACCACTCCAGGATAGTAGAATATCCACCCGTGTGGCAAAGTGTGGGGGACTACAAATAAAATCAAATAATACGCATTTTGCAATTAAATGCAATAAAAATATATGAAAAAATGTATAGACGAGCGATGGAGGCTATGAGGGATGCCGCTGGAAAAAATCCGACAAGCCCCCAGGGCCATGCCAGACATTTCTGGAGAGGGTCCTGGGGACCCTCACCAGAGAGTCTGGCGAGGGCCCTGACCCTCACCACAAAATGAAGAGGTCCCTCAGGGACCCGTCAATTTTTTTCCAGCGAACCCAAAGTTATTTTCTCTTTCTTCTTTCCTACAATTTTCTAGGCTAAAATTCCGTGACATGGTTCAATATCAGTTCAATTCTAGTTCCTAAACAGCATAAAGTTGCATGAAAAGGAAAAAAGAAATAAAGATGTTTCTAGTAAATACCTCGGTTCAGGAGAGCTGAGGTTGAGCTAAAAAGGCGGGATCCCACGTCTCTATGGGGGTAGTAGAAGTAAACCCCAGCATAGTATCCCATAAGATTAAGCCATAAGCGGTGTCGATATCGATGGAAAAGATGCCAACCTCATCGGTGGGCTGAGGAGTAAGGCTAGAGGGGAAATGGGTTGCCCTACCAGTGACCTTCGATAACATATTTACTAGAGAGAAGGAGGAGCAAGAGAGTTTAAATAGAGAGGAGGAATGTAAAAGTGAAGAAATAAAGAAAGAGGAGCCCTATATATAAAGAAAATAAGTGGGCCCCGCCTATTTATTATTATTTCTACTAACGCAACGGAACGATGCACGGGACACCCCCAATGTTCCCCAACCTCATTTAATTTATTCATTCCTCAATGTTTTTAATTTTTGATTGAAGGGTAAAAATTTTTGCTCTGCATAAACTCAATCAAATAATTAAAAACATTCATTATAAAATATGTTAACATTATTTTCCTTGATTTATCACAGGGAAACGACTCAATCTCTCACTTGAGGAACACTCATGAAGAAGGAAACAATTTAGTTCACCTTTTTTTAAGCAACATACCTTGACAATAAGTAAAATCAATTAGATATCAACCCAAAAGTTGACCACATTTGGTTCATCAACAAGGGGCAGTAAATGCCAAATAATCTTCGAAGGAAGAAACGGATGACCCAACTAAACACGGTGCTTGAAAGGAAGGCCCATGTTACCACCAATTGGGAACAAGAAGTTGCCAATCACACAAGGGGTAGTTGTGAGCATGTGATTTCAAACCAGCTCTCGTGTTCAATGATGATGGCTTTTCAGGATTTTATCCTTGAATCACATGATTTTCAAGTATCCAGATGTCTCCGAATGGGAATCTTCCTCATGTCTGAATTCAAAAGGACGTTTCTAATAAAATTATTTAATTTTTTTTCCCTTAAATCAGAAATTAATTAAAAAATATATGAAAATACACAAAAAATGAGAAAACACTGCATTCCCAAAGCTTGGCGAGGAAAGCCTCACCAGTAGCCTTGAGCTTGGCAAGCCTCACCAACGCCAAGGTTTAGTGAGGCTCCTCACTAGAGTCAAGCGAGGCAAGCCTCACCAGACTTGCTCTAGCAAGCCTCATCTCTAGAAATAACTGCCTTTTTTGGATTTATGGGATTTTTCCTATAAATAGTTGGGTCTTTTTCGATAAATGGGACCAAAAATTTTTAGAACAAGATATCGCTTTTAGAACTACATCATATTCCGAGAACTAGACAACTATTTTTTGGACTTTACTACAACCTTTTTTTACCTAAACTAAAAGACGAGGAGGAATCTCTAAGGCCAATCAGATATCTTCGAAGTGGATTCATTCCGTAAGGGTAAGCCTCTGAGTTCCTAGAATTGAGAATTCCATGCTTTCGGTGCCCTGTTTCTTCTTCTGTTTTCATCTGTGAACCTAGGATTTTTAGTATGTTTATTTTATTTCAATATTGTAATTCTTCTTCATCTATATTTCTTTATTAAAGGAGATGTATGTTAGAATACCCCCACGAAGGGAATAAAACATATTCTCGGATAACAGTCCTCACCACTTTACCATGCGAGCAATTTCATTAATTAAAATGAGCAACCAATGTGTTAATAAAATGAATTGTTTTATTTAAATAACAAAATCATTATCGCGATTGATTTTTTATATATAGGCCACAAGGGCATCGTTGAATTCAAAATCGAGCATATGTGAAACATGTTGTGATATTCCCTGGGCTAACCTTTGTGGATGCAGGTAGATTAGGATTAGATGTATGTTTAGGATTTTAATTATCCTTCGGGTATAGCAATTTCATTTTTTTGGGAAATGTAATTAATAGATTAGGCGGTCGGTTGTATCCCCCGAGGTTTTGTAATTTTTTTAATCTTTACTTTTTCGCGTTTACTTTCCACATTTTTTTACTGCCTTATGGATGGATTTACTGTTTTTCTGTACGTGAATCATGCATATAAACTCGAAAAACTACATAAGTGTGAATATGCACAATTAAGAAAATACGGTTTTCTGTAGGTATAATCTAATGTGATCCAATAAGAAATAAGCAACTTATCCTTAACCCGAATCTCTATGTTTAAGTGGGCCATCCCCCAGACATTAAGCCTCAAAGGACTCTAATTCCTAGAAAGAGCTAATCCAAGTGGTGAATCCACACTAAGAGATGGCAAATTTGGGTTTAACCGATCTAAAAATGTTTTCACTTTCTTGACCAAACTTTTTTTGAATCCTTGACCCGGTACCTTATTTTTTAAACACCCCGGTGGATCGCGCCTCTCATCTCCTCACGCTCTCGGCCCATCGTTCCGTGTCATCCGTTCACAATGGGTAATCCTACAACTAATTACTTTTTGGCCAGTTTGGATAAAATGGTCATATTTATATGACCCAACCTTCTGTGCTAAAGCCATAAATTATCCTCCTTAGATACAAGACACACATTATTGGAGCCTAGGGATAAATAAATCATATAGACATTATTGATTCAAGGAGCAAAGAGAATAGTAGAATCAGTCTTATAGTCAATTACTAACCATCCTACTGAGTCTAATATAATCATTCTACCTTTGTCACAGAGCTGGGCTACACTAAGCAAGTTGAACTTCAGACCTTTGACTAGAGAAACCTCTTCGATTAAAGGAGAGACACCGACAGTGCCACAGCCCACAATCTTGCCTTTCTGGTTATCTCCAAAACTGACACTTCCATTTCCTTCACGCTCCAATGAGATGGCTTTCATCTCCTATATATATAATTGCTTTCATCTCAGTAGTCAACTCATATAATAGGTTAGTGAGCTTGCTGATGGAACATTCTTGATAGTCATTTTTTAAGAAAGCGAACATCAAGCTTTTTCTTGACAGTCAACTCATCTTCCAAATCATCACTTCTCCTCACTAGCTCCTTGATGCTCTTCATCAACTTTTTAGTCAATTTCATAACATCAAAGTGAGCCTAGGTGAATTCTTCCTTAGATAAGGGAATTTCAGGGTGTACCGCAACTTGAAGAGCCTTTCCCTTATTTCGCTCAACTTCAGACTCAGCAGCGGATTGATCTCTACCGGAGGAAGATGTTAAGCCTTCACCCCTTTGATCTTTAATGGGCATTAGACAAAGGTTGGCCAAATTAGTTACTTCCTCATTAGATGATGAGGATTCTTCCGAATCGCTCCAGTTGGTAGCAAGTGCCTCATTCTTATTGGAGAACCTCTTCTTGAATCTATCCTTCTTCGCCTTAGGACAGTTAGACTGGATATGGCCTTTCTCTCCACAGCTAAAGTATTTAATATCTTTGTTGTGCTCCTTCTTGGGTCCTTCCTTAGCTCCACTCCAGTGCTGAGTTAACTTGGTTTTAGTGGGAAACTTCTTCTCATTGAACTTCCCATCCTTCTTAATGAAGCGTTTGAAATACCTGGTCAGAAGGACCATTTGCTCATCAGAGTCGCAGCTAGTGGACTCATCAAATGAATTAGCTTTTAAGATAATGGCTTTACCCACTCTCTCCTTGTCTCAACTCCTTTTGGAGTTATCAGAATACTTCCTCAAAGATGTCTCATGAGTCAACAAGGTGCCTATCAGCTCATTGATAAGTGTATAATTACACTTATTATCAATATAATTTTACACACTAAACACTATAAATTAATTCATTTTTATACTTCATATAAAAGATTTCATGTGGTATGTAGTTGTTTTTGGTGCAAATGCAGATACTATGTAAATCTTGGGAGTAAAATGATCTAAAGTGGAATTCCATGTAAAAAGAGTGAAAAAAAAAGGTGCGAAAAGATGTGTGGAACTTAAAGTTTTAGCTTAGGATCGAAGCTGTCGAAGATCAGTGAAGTTACAAGAAGAATTTTGAAGAAAAACACAATTCAAGGTCGTGACAACAATTCACGATCGCGACTTGATACACTTCAGAAGTAGAAAATTATCAAACAAAGATCCACGGTCGTAACTTGTATATCGTGGTTGCGACTTGGATGTTTTTTTGGTCAAATCTTCTTAACTACCAACCACCAAATAAGAATGATCAACCGCCATCAACTACCAACGAAAAGACACTTATCAAAAGTCAACCAATCATGAATAGATGCCTATCCATTATGGATAAGATTAAAGCTTCTCAACCAATCACAATGAAGTGATGCAATCTTTCACAAATGGACACAACTCTTCATTTGGATAGACACAAACAGTCAAGCTCTATAAATAAAGCTCCAAACCTCACAAATTTCGTGGCATTGGAATTAGAAAAAGTGAGAGATACAGTGTGTGCCTAGATAGAGAGTGAAATTATTTAGTTTTCGCTACATTCATAAGTGTTAGCTAGAAAATGTTTAACTGATTTGAATCCTTATTTTGATCACTAGATTTCTCTATATATTTGAGTGATTATTGTATAAGTGTACTTGCAAATCACTTATCAATAAAATTTTTCGTTCTTCAACATTTGTTTGTTCTATATTCACAAAGAATAGCATCCAAGCGGAGGTTCTGTACGGGTCGAGACTAAATTCAAAGCAGACGCAGGAATTGCGGGAATTGATAACTCCCATTAAAGAGTGGATATGGTTTTATCAACTTTAGCTTTCACTTGCATACCTTACAACTTTGCTTTGCTTTCTACTTATCCTTTCTATTTTGAAGTTCATGATCTGTCTATGTGTCATAATGCATATTTCGTGTTGAGTCTTTTATATTAATCAAGTTATACGCCTTTGAGTTAACTTTAAGTGTAGTTTTGGGGTTAATGAGATAGTGTATAATCACTGTCTGTGATTTTAAAGCTGTTTAGTGAGCCAACATTTTTGGAATGGTAACTTGCTAAATGTGGCTATGTGAGAGTGACCTGTACTAAGCATAGTAATATTGTTGTCTAGGTTTATATAATCGTCTTAATTCGTTTGCACTAAATTTAGAAAAGTCATTTTATGTGTTGCTCTACGGTGAATCATTGAACATCTGAGTGTCTAGAACCGATTATGTTAAATTAGTCTAGTGAACATAATAACTTTGTTGAACTTGCATGTTTTCTTTGCTAAACTTATTTCATAGGAAAAATCTATATTTAGAATCTCTAATCTTCCATACATATATCTATCCATTTTTCATTCTAATCCTCCCAACTAAAATCCAAAAATATTTTATTTTCTTTATTCCATTTTTCTTGTTGATCTTTAGAGCTAGTCCTTCCCTGTGGGATCGATATCTTTTAAAACTACATC
>CATIWQ010934251.1:0-11639 GCA_949673415.1 Euphorbia schlechtendalii | reverse complement strand
TATATATATTCTCATATTCCTAAAAATAATGCAGTATCTAATATAAAAACATTTTATTTTTTAGTTCACAACACACAAACCTTGATATCCCTTTATCAATGATTCATGAGTTAGGAGGAGTATATGATTTTATCAAATCCGTATCTCATAAAAAAAAAAAAAGACTGTCAGTGTAACTTTACAATTTTCCCAAAAACTCAACTTTTTTATATATTTTGAATTCAAATGTAGGTTTTTCTCCTTTGTTTTTTTTCCCTACTTGATTCTATCATTTTGGATTATTAATCGGATAGTGAATACTTTAGAAAAATTTAAAGCCACCTGGCAACCACGTGATGTGGACATAACATCTGTTCACATAGCCCCGAAGAGCTTACCTAATAGAACAAACAGTTTCATATATTATAATTCCATATTCAGTAATAGCCACAGCTTTTTTATCTCTTATCTCTACTTTCTCTGATATTTGATAAGCTCAAGGATATATTCTCGAGCTTATCGAAATTAGATCTAGACCCATCTAACATTGTTTTAAGGTGTTAGACTAGATCTGAATTCAACATACAAAGAATCTTCAAACTAAGCTGAGGAAAAAAAATCGTGGTCTGAATACAATCAGATCCAGCGAATTTTGGAGAAAACAATCACACAGAAAAAAGATCTATTGTGCTGAATTAATGGGAAAATTATGGGAGATTTGAGTGGAGTCAGGAGAAATTTACGATCTATGGCATGGGTGAAGTCGGGAATTCAACAGGTAATATTCTTTACATTAGATTTAATATATTTGGTTGTTATGCTTTAGATTGGAGTGGTTAGAAATCTGTTCTGTTATGAGTTTGATTTGAAGCTTATAAATTGGCTGATTTTTTGAAAGGCTGAAATCGGAGGTGAGCAAAGACTGAATAAGTGCTTTGCCCCGAAGCCGATTCAGCATATCGTGTCCTTTTTACCATCAATAAGGATCGATTGGAATCCTTTGATGAATCTGCGAAAATGTATGTTACACGTAATTCTAAAGATGAAAAGATCTATGTTTATAATCTCAAGAGACTGAAAAGAAAGTTATGAAGACTACAACTAAGCTTGCGTAAATCAAGAATAAAAGAAATCAAAGTCGGCAAATTCACTAATTTAATTAGCAGTAAGTCTCATGCATACAAAAGTTTCAGACATAAAATATGTAGATTAGAAACATTAAAAACAGATGCCACCAATTTTTTCAAAGATGACAACAAGCTTGGTATCAATTGCAAGCCGCACTCGACCATCCCCAAAATACAGCATTTTCTTCTTCGTCCAAAGGATTTTATGATACAAGACCCAAAGCCATGATTATTCAAGCTATGGACATAAATTCCAAAATCATCAACATAAATGATATTAGCTAGAAACTGTTTATGTTATTAACTAGAAACTGTTTTCTGCCTTCTGCAACTGCAATGTTGTTAACGTCATTGCTCCATGCCGTTAACGACATGGCTACGGCAGAGGCAGAAATAGTTTCTAGTTTCTGCCTCAACGGAAATTGCTTTCTAGATTTTTTCTTCGGGCCAAATGCACAGACGGACTTTTGGCCAAAAATAAATGCGATGATGATGCGAAAAGGAGCAGATTTATGTATTCTCTTCAAAAAGGATGTTCGTCGATTTCATGGCTAACTCTTGTCTTCGTTTTTTTTTTCAGTCACAGACCTATACCAACTTTACAGGTATAGTAGCCATGGGGGGAACCCTTCTAATTACTCACCGGTAACTTATAATAAACAAGGGTTAACGACTGACGGGCATTCCCGGATGACTGAGCATGACTGGACTCAGATTTTTGACTGACTTTCTGATAACCGGATCCGCTGGTTTTGCCCCTGGTGGGCGATCACTCATGTCGTAGTTCTGATGCACAAGGATGCACTAGTGGAAAAAGGGTCTATAGAGTCGCACTTTTTGGTAAGATTCTACAAGTAATCGTCTCTAATGAGCATTAAAAAACACGGAGTTAGTTATTATGGACGATTGTTACGTAACAATCGTCCTTAATGCATATAAAAGTATTCCGGGGATTTTTTACAAACAAACCGTCCGTAATACATGTGCTTTTTGTTATAAATATCGTAGCATTGCGGACGGTTCTTTTGAACCAACCGTCCGGAATACTTTTATATGCATTACGGATGGTTATTATGTATTAACCGTCCGCAATGCCTTTCCATAAAAAAATGTAAAATAACGTATTGCGAATGGTTGTGATGTATTGACCGTCTGCAATACGTACTGCGGACGGTCATTATGTATGAACCGTCCGCAATACCCTTCTATAATTTCCCCAATTTCATCGTATATTGCCATTAACGTTCTATTGCTATTAATCTTCGATAACTCCACCACCTCCGTCCCATCACATCGCTCCATTGCCTCCGTCGCTCCACCACCTCCGTCGCATCTCCGTTCGTCCACTTTCTTTCCTCTTTCTTTTTTTCTAGGTATGTGGCCGGTTTGTTCAAGCTTTTAACCTAAATGAAATCCTATGTTTTACTCTTAACATAGGAGCTCACCAGGTCTCTGCTCTCTAGATCTCTACTCTCTCTAGCTCGACTTAGGACCAGCTTCGGTCAAGTTTCTTCTATCTGTCAGCCTCAAAAGCTCCACCAACTAGGTAATTTTGAAGGATATGTTTTGGTTATTTCTTACGTACTTGAGTTTGCGCAGCCATTGTTTAAAATATCCAATCATTGGTGTTTGGCAAATTTTATTATCTAGTATCATGATTCTGATTTAATATATATATTATTTAGGTTTGTTCCTCAATATATCTAAATCCTCACTCTGTTTGCGTTGGTGATGAGGATCCTAAATACTTTGTTAGTGACTCTTACATTGCACACAATGTGTTTGCTTTATCTCCTGCATGAATTTAATCAAATTAAGCACTGAAATTATTAATTATTATTTATAATATGAATTATCAATATACTTGCTAATGCATCCTATTTTGATTTTGCTGGTTTTGTGGGATTTGATTTTACTGCTCGTCCTTTCAATTTCTGAGCTGCTGAATCTAATTAAATTAGATCTAATTACAAAGCCAAGTTTCTGGAGTTTAAAGAATTGTAATTTTGATTTGTTGTTGATGATGTTGATTTGTGTTTTATTTTTGTGGTTTAATAAAAAGCTTCATTTTGTAGTATAACTGTTGAAAAGTAAGTGACTAGTTCTTGAAGATCCAAGATCAGTTTGGTCCAGCTTAGATGTGGGTTCACTTATCTGATTATACTCTGTTTTTCTGTGATTATATTTCATTATGTGCAGGCACATCGTGGAAACATCAACTTCTAACACGAAGAAGAGAGGTAGAGGTCCTTCAAAAGGGATGAATCCTAAGAATCATGGACAAAGATTTCTTGAATGGGACGAGTTCGGCAACCCATATGGTATATGGCTCAATGATTTCAAGGCCCATATCGATGAACTTGGAAGAAATAAGGTCTCTATTTCATATACGATATGACATCTAGTCTTCAATCCCTCAAAGATATGTTATGGCATGATGTGAAGGTAAATAACTACTAAGTTGTATACAAATTTTGAATTCAAATGAAACTTGACTTGCGTTTCTTGTTTTTGTATAATAGGAACACTTTCAACTTGAAGAGATTAGAAAGTCTTACGTTTTGAGCAAAATTAATAAAGTTTGATGTCGGTGAAAATTGGATTGGAAAAGGAATTCGTTGATAAGAAAAATCTCAAAGGGCGCAAATTGTCATATGAAGCAGGGAAATGTAAAAGGGAAGAATGGGACTTATTTGTAGAACATGTAACCACCGAACAATACCAGGTAAATCAAATATTAATACTTACTATTTACCCACTTTTAAATGTGTTATACTGACATGTGACAATTCTGTAGGAGAAATGTAGGAAGGCAGCGGAGAGTAAAAGTTTTAAGATGCCTTGAATTCCAGCCCATTCTGACTGCTAAAATTGACTGCACATGGCTGGAAAGTTGCTGAAAAATAGCTGGCATTTGTAGTCTTGACAAATGGGCAAGTTGGTGGCTAGTTGGTGAAGTGGGCAGCTGTATGACAGCTGTATTTTAGGCTGTTGACAGCAGTGTTTTGGGTTGTCAACAACTCACTTTCCACTTGATTAAGGCAGCCAAGATGGCTGTCCTCTTTCCTATAAATATGTTTATTTGTAAGGCATTTATTCATGGTAGTAACTTTGTAATTTCTCTCCTAAACAAACAAAACTCTCCTCTCTTCTATTAGGTGGACGTAGCCAACACATTATTGGTGAACCACGTTAAATTTGTGCGTGTTTCTTACCTTGTCAATTTTTATTAATTTGTTATCTATCTCACATCCGTCATAACAAACACAAAAGCACTTTTAGAATAAATCTCCAAAGGTGTAGGTCATGTACAGGAATCCATCCTCGTCTTTGTTTTCCTCGTAAATCGCAGACATCATAACAGCTGGCAACAAACGAACCCATTAGACTAAAAAAGAAGATAATGCTCCAGAACAAATAGTAAAGCACACAGCTGTTGGTGGCAAAATGTTCTTGACAAAGATGAATATTGCCTTCTCAGCACTAAGCTTGATTCTCTTGCGGACCACATACTCAAACTGCCCAACTATCAGGTCAGCAGGTACTAGGTATCTGCATTATTCAACATCATATCAGAATCTATTTGAATACTGCTGCCATGTGTAATTTTAAGACAATGCTTTTAACTAGAAAATCCAAATAGAACTATCCTATGCCATTAAATAGTGAAAATCCAAACAGATGAAAGGTCTAAAAGTTCATGAGTGAATAAACCGGACACACAATTATAAGCTGGATAAAGCGATTCACATAAACTTCAAATTGCGTACAGACCAGGAATGAGATACAAAAATTATCATACACAAATATTAGCAAATAAAAAGAAGCCTCAAGCAGCTAACTCTTTGTGATGATCAGGTATGAAATAAAAACTTATTTTATCCAATCACAACCATATTTGAATTGCTCACTAGACGGTGAATCAAAAATGAAGATTAGACATTTGTTTAAATGAAACTCTCACAAGCATAATTCTAGCTTGATAGCTAATTTTGAGCAACAGATGCATGCTTTTAAGAACTCCTGAAGACCTAACTGACAAACAATTCCATTTCCCAGCCAAAAAATGGTGAAACTTTTATCGATATTCTGTCTCTATATGAAATCTAAAGAAGCATCAATTCCTATAGAGGAGAATGAGATTCTTTCCTATCTTATTCTAAATATGCATGTATTTTACACCCATTTATTCATAGAATACCAATAGGTTTCTACTACTAAAATTTAGCTCATTGAAAAACAGACATGAATAAGCAATAAGAAAAACATATAAAAAAATAATGCATTTAAAGATATAGTAGTCATACATCCAGACATTTAAAGAAGCAGTATTATAGAGAATATGAACATAGCAGAAAGCCAAGAATTTACATATTAACCAGCATTAATTCAGTTTCACTGATGATCCAAACATGTTTTCCCCGCTATACATCATGTATAGGAACCCATCCTCATCTTTGTTTTCCTCGTATATTGCTGACATCATCCTAGCTGTTGACAAAGTACTTCGTTATGTTAACCATATACCAGCATGTATAATAGATAGCATAAAGATAATTATTTAACAAAGAAATTTCAGCAAACGAAGCTTTATTCTCTTCCAAACAACATACACAAACTGCCCAACTGTCATAGCAGCTGGAACAAGGTATCTGCCAACCACAATATAACTATAAAATTCAGATGCGGGATATATAAAACAAAGATTTCAACTTTCAATAAAAGAAAGTTTATTTCTTTCTTTCTTTCTCTCTTTCTTTCTTTCTTGCTCTCTTGTTCTCTTTCCCCTCTTTCTTTCATTCTTTCTCTTCCTCTTTCTCCCTCCCTATTTCTCTTCTTACTTTCCCTTTCGTTCTCTTTTCTCTCTTCCTTTCTAAGTTTTCGCTTGCAAGAATATGACTCTTATAATCATTGTGGACGCCTGTATCTTGTTCCAGCTTTCAATCTTGTAAGCTTGTACATAGAAAGAAAGAAAAGAAAGGAAAGAGAGAGGGAAAACGAAACAGAGAGAGAGGAAGAGGAAGAAAAAGTAGAAAGAATGATCCAATAGGAGGAAATTGTTAATTAACTCTTACATTTATAAGGATTTAGCTATTGGTAAAGTTTGAGATTAATGGTTGAGATTTAATTTTAGTTATTTATAGGGTTTATGGTGTATTAAATCTCAACCATTTGAATTTTATAGATTATTGAGAATAACTCAATTTTAAAAATTTACCAAATTCCAACTCTAGAGAGTTGTAATCCTACTTATAATACACGACCTTAAGCAATTTTTTTTGTCAATCATAATCTGACTTATAACACTATATCCAATAATTCTAAGCAATTTTTATCGCCAAAATTACCTCTTGTATTGAGTTATATTTTTAACATATCAAGGTATTAAATCTATTTATTTCGTCCGTCTATTTTTTCTCATCATTATTGACATTTTATTAAAATTTAATTCTTCCATTAAAAAAATTTAATTCTTTTGAGTTTTTGTGTTATTTTTTTTATTTTACATGATAACTTTAAATTCAACGTTGAGGTATGTAGTTCATATATTTAATTTTGTGTCGCATGAATTACTCCTTTAAATTTTTTTTATCCATGTTATTTAGGCACTACTAATTGGTAAATGTACATTTTTCTTCACATAACAAATATTTATGTAACCTATTAGTTTAATATCCATAAAAAATATTTGAATATTTTGGAAAATATTATTCATGTATATATAAAGTTTAAGATTCAATATTAAAATAAAATTTTGACATAAAATAAAAATATAAAATACGAGCTTCAATTAGTTTTTTATAAATATAAAATTTTCGTTATTGAAATAAGTTATTATGTTTTTCATTATAATAAATTTTGTGGGCTAGTTTTTTCTTTGCAGGGTTCACCAGTGTATTAACAACTCCAGTTTTTAGCAAATAAGAAGAAAGATGAATCTGTTTACTTTGGAATGACTTCCATCTTGCGAGGGAATATTAGATATAGAAGATAACAAATAGTTAGTTAGTTAGTTCTAATACTGTATATTTCCGTTACACGCAAGGATACTTTAGTAATTTCACTTAATTAAGTAGGTAAAGCTTTGATAAAAGACTAACCCCCAAGTCTTCTGTAATTTTATTACTTGTAATTGTAACTTATTCTTTCTTTCGATGAAAATTTAATCTCTCTCGTACTTTAGTTTTGTGAACTGTTCATGGTTTAGGCTTTCAGCCGTAGTGAAGCACTCAATTGGCTTAAGCAACCTAACATTAGGAAGATAACTGTTGAGATGAACAATTTTGTTTACTGTCAGTTGTTTAAACAAACATGATAGTTTTCTTTCTCCATTAAGTTTGCTTTACAAGATCGTCGTTCATTTGTTATGCAAATACAAGAGGTTTATTTCAACTATATTCATCAATAAAAGCGGGTTAGTTAGCTCATGCATTAGACCATGATACAGAGGAGAACGAGATTCAGATGAGAACAGAGTCATATATTAATGGTTTATTAATCTGGATTCTGGACTAAGCTTCAAACTGGCACCTAGGGAAAAATGTAGAACATGGCTTTCTAATGATTCAATAAAAGAATTCTTAAAAGAAGTAAACAAGCAAGAGCAACATCTCTCATATTAGTACAGTTACTAAACAAAACAGCATACTCTGAGATGCAATAAACTGAAGTAACACTAACCATCACCGGATAAAAAATTAGAGAACGAATAACACAATGAGCAAGAAACAGATTATGGTAATAGATAAACAAAAAAAATAAATAGCAGAGCAGGAACTTCGCTTGAAATAGAAAAAAGACATACAATAAATGATATTCTCTCTATGACATTGACATATAAATAAATAACAACGAAAAGAATGAAGTACTAACTTCTTTTTGTCAATGCCAGGTCTGCCGCTTCTATCAGCCCTTTCCATAATAACCTATAAGAAGTAATAATGAAAATGGCAGAATTAAAATCATGAAAAAATACAGTACATTAAACACATTGTATTTGATATGAATTTCATACTGGAATTCTATCAAGATACTTCTCTCTGATACGAGCAGATTCTGCTTGCCTCCTTTCTATTATGAATTTATGAGAAACCTAGTTAGCCAAACAAAAGCAAAGAGAGGGTAAACTAAAGATGGGCCCTATCACATGCTTTAAAAAAAGTTCACCGAATTCATGTCTGAGCAGAAAGCCGAGTTGGAATTAATGTTGCTATGAGTAAATTTTACCAGCAAAAGCATTACTCTTGACTCAATGTTTCTTTCACAACTAAGTTGTTTAAAGTAATTTGGTATAAGAATAATTATAAGTGAAATGAAAACTTCACAATGACACAGAGCATGATAGACTGGAACACTAACATAATGAGGTATGCTTCATTGCGCAATTAAGTCAACTATATAAGTTTATAAAGCCACAAAACTGTAGTTTTAAAAGAATTAAGAATTATTCCCTTTTCTACTGTCATTTCAATAGTCTCAACTGTTATGCAGGGAAACACAACCTAATATGCTCATGAAAACTTGATGATGTGCATCCATCTATTTTATTAAGTTGAAAGTTCACACGCCCCATTTGGGCAAAAGAATTTTCGTCTGCACTTCTCAAATTATAACCTTCATCTCTTTCCTAATTTGGATGCCATCTTTACCAGAAATCTACATTTTGGGTTTAAACAATCTTCAGAGAAGATACAATCCCACAAAATTGATGAAAAATCAATCATCGACAGAAGTAAGAATCGTAAAATTATCAAGCAATTGAAAACCCTAACGCAGCCATCAGATTATCATCCAAACCCTTTATAATTCATAATCCAGAACAAAAATCGAACTCGATTGTTCAACAAAATAAATATCAATACATGTGACCTATGGCTGAAAACCGAAAATCTCTAGAAATCCTCCGATTTGATACTATCCGTGTATTGAAAATCATAAAATAGAAGAAATAGCTGGAAATTAAAAGAAGAAAAGTAAGAAAACACGAAGTGAATACAAAAACTAAAAGAAAGAAACAGAAAATGAAAGGATAAGGCAGAAAAAGAACCGAGGGGATGTTCCAACTTGAAGGAGCTCTTGGCCATGGATTTTCCTTGATCTGATGTACAACAATGGTGTTTCTCTAAACTTAGCTAAACTTACCCTCTGTAAACTTTTTTCCAACTTAAAAAATTTAGTTTCGCGTAAAAAGCAAGAATTAGTTAGTATTTACTTTTAAAATGTGATTTTTTTTCAAATTTATTTTTTCATCAAATAAATTACAATATTACCCCTTTATTATATTCAAAATCAAATAATTTTTTATAAAACATATACTTTATAGTCTTTTCAACTATTCAACAACTTAAAAGTAACTTAAAATTTAATTTTGAGAATTAAAAATCATTTTACAGAAACACTAAACTCTTTATTTTTAATCTCCTTAAAAGTTAAAAAAACACTTTTAAATTATAAGTCACAACTCATAAGTTTGAAGAAACACCCTAAGATTGAAATTTACTTTGTTCGTTTTACAGGTTGAAGAAAGGAAGATCTTTTAGACGATTACACCTCCACGAACAAATAAATAATTAAATGAAGCCCCGCTTCTCTCTATTTGTCATTTAATTTTTATTCTTGTTAATATTATCTATGGTTGTGTAAATGGTTCAGTAATCGAATTACCGAACAGAAATATTAATTTGGTTCAATTATTTTAAAAAATTGGTTTGGTTCGGAAATGTTACTATTTCAGTTATTAGGTTTGGTTTTTTTATAGAAAAAATCATGATAACCGAACCGAACTGAAATATATAAACATATAATAAAATTTTATTTTAGTATCACACCCTTATTTCTCTTCTCGAAAATACATTTTTATTCCTTTGTATGCCTCTACTAAACCATTTAATTCATTATAATACTTATATTGGATGTGCATTTTGTATCTTAAGTGTTAGAATTTGAAACTTTTATTAATTAATTTAAAATTTCAATTTGGTTCGGTTTTTAACCAAATCGAATAATTTATTTTAGTTTGGTTAATTCGGTTTTGATTCTTATTTGGTTTGGTTAACAATATTTTTCTTATTTGCTGTTTGGCTAATTCGGTTTGATTCAGTTCGGTTTCGACCGAATGCACACCCCTAGTATTATCTATAATTAGGGATGTTTATGCTTAAATTACTTTGGCCAAATGCATTGATAGCTCCCTCATTTTTTTGGCGATCCACCTACTGCCCCCTATCTTTTCAAAAGGACCACGTAGGTCCCTATCCTTTGAAAAAGTGCACCTCCCGACTCCCTCAATCAGACTAAACCACTCTCTGCTCATACATGGCAAAAAGTTGAAAAGTCAACCTAATAGTAGACTGACACGTGGCATGAGGGGGGTACAAGTTACAAAAAAGTCCCCAAACAATTACATTAAAACCCTTTAATTTTCAAATTTGCATTTCTATCTTCTTCTTCATCAATCTATATTTTTTCTCAAAACCAAATCAAAACACCAATTTCATCATCAAACCTATATAGATTTGGAAAAGTTAGTATAAATGTCATTTGATTTGTTTTATTTTTTATTTTTTTGGTAGAAAAAGAAAGGAAATGATAAAGAAAAGTAAAGAGGTAAGTTGAATTTTTTTCCAGAAATTCATGAGTTTTCAAGGAAAATTTCATGAGTTTCCCGGAAAATGCATGAATTTTTCCGGTAAAATTCATAAGTTTTCCGGGAAAAATCATGAATTTTCCCAGAAAATTTTCTGGTAAAACATCGAATCTTCAAAACTTCATAAAACTTACTAAACTTTGCTTCTTTAAGTCTTCTGGTGAAAAAATGAAAAATCTTTATCGAAAAAGTTGTTAAAAATCTCATCATTTTGATGAAACAAAGAATTTGTAAAGGAAAAACCAAAAAAATTACAGAAATTTCAAAGGAAGAAGATGAAAAAAAGTTAACACTCGTGACCCAAGTCAACGCATGACACGTCAGCTGCCACGTCGGATGGAGGGAGTCAGGAGGTGCACTTTTTGAAAGGATAGGGAGCTACATGGTCCTTTTGAAAGGATAGGGGGCAGTAGGTGGATTGGGAAAATGTGAGGGAGTTGTTGATGCATTTGGCCAATTACCTATCTCTCTAATTTGAAAGCCGCCACCCATTAAAATCAAGATCTATCGATGTACCACCTCTTGCTCACCGTCTCGCCCTCATTCTCAATCATTATCTCAACTTCTCGCCGTCGCCGTAACTGCAACAACCACCATCCTATATCGCTCAACCTCTTGTAGGTCTTCGTGGCATCGTATCAAGTTCTTGGCAGTTTTAAATTTAATTAATTTAATGTTTGTTATCCACTTTATATGAGATTGAATGTTTGATCTTGTTAAGGACTCTCCAGTAATGGAATTATTATTCACTAGTGCAGAAATGGCTTTTGGGGACGGTTTTTTTGGCTTTTCCGGACGGTTTTGAACCGTCCGCACAAGCTGCGACGCGATTGATAAGCATTAATGCGGACGGTTTCAAACCGTCTGGAATAAGGAGCATTGCGGAC
>CATIWQ010934188.1:0-17600 GCA_949673415.1 Euphorbia schlechtendalii | reverse complement strand
CTATAGTATGCACATTTTCCTTAGAATTTCCTTCTGTGTTAGTAGGTAGATGGCCTTTACCTCTAGATGGAATAGAACTCGCTAATTGACAAACTTGTATTTCCAAATTATGAATAGAAGATGATTGATTTTTAAACATTTTATCCATCTTATTTTCTAACTTTTTGTAACATTCTTCCAACTCTGATTGCTTATTACAAACTCCCTCTAGAAATTTGTCTATTTTACTTGTTAATTGCCCTATTCTATCAGTATACCGGTAATTCTTTAGTTGATCATCACCATACTTCCAATTAGAATTCCTATAGTTTTTTCCATTATTGCCATAAGAATTCCCTTGACTTTGAACATAACTTAATTGTTCCCCTACACATGGGTTAAAGTTACACTCAAAAGCTATATGTCCAATTTGACCACAATTTGCACATGTCAAAGGGTTATTCTTACTTATATGTATGTTACCTATTTTGTTAGATAAAGTAGATATTTGTGCTTGCATAATAGAAATAGAATCTAATTCATTGACCTTTTTAACTAAACTAGAATATGCAAATGCAGCATGTGAATGAGTAGGATTAGTAATACTTACTTGTGCTCTTTCCACTGGCCACATACTATTGTTACTTACCATATCTTCTAAAAGTTCAAAAGCTTCTTGACAAGTTTTCTTCATAAGACATCCCGCAGCTATAGCATCAATTACTCCTCTTGTTGAATGATTTATTCCATTGTAGAAAGTTTGCAGAATAACATTCTGAGGTAAACCATGATGAGGACAAACTCGTTGAAGTTCCTTATAACGTTCCTAGGCTTTGTATAAGGATTCACTAACTTTTTGGGTAAAGGAAGTGATTTCTTTGATGAGTCATGCAGTGTTTGCTAACGGGAAATATTTAGTCAGAAAGGCTTGGGCTAATTGGTTCCACATAGTGATTGAATTTGGGGGTAGTGAATTCAACCAAACTTTCGCTTTATCATGGAGTGTAAAGGGAAATAAGCAAAGTTTAACTACTTCATCAGGAACATTGGACATTTTGAAAGTATCACATACTTCTAAAAAGTTTGCAATGTGAGAATTCAGATTTTCATTGGGTAGACCATAATATTGCACATTGTTGCTAATCATATGAAGTAATGTTGGTTTATTTCAAATTGATTCGCATCAATCGGCGATCTAGCAATTCCTTGATTGTTACCATTGATGGTCGGAATAACATAATCCATAAGCCTTGGTTGAGGTTGATCCTGGTTTGTATTTGGATTTGGAATTTCAACTTGCTGTTGATCGTCAGCCATTCTTCTCTCTTGTCTCTCATATTTTTGTTTCCTTGTCCTACCAAATCGTTCTATTTTTTATTCAAAAGTCACCAAACTTTCTCCCGAACAACGCGTACTTGGAATGCACACGCTAGAAAGAAAACTCAATGAATAAGCAAGAAAAATATGTTAGTAACAAGAAATTATAAATAATAGAAATAAATGAAAATAAATCTAAATAACATGAAAAATAAAATTGCCCGTTCTTCGACAAATTGATCTTTAGAACGCTATTGCCTTCCCCCGTAACGGTGCCAAAAACTTGTTCCGCACTTTTTTTACTAATAAGTTTAATAACTTGGTTGGGAAATATTTGCTTTAAAGTACAGGTGTTGTCAATACTACTTATCAAATAGAAAAATAATGATAACTGCAAGTATACAGTTGCGATGTAGTTTTAAAAGATATTGAACCCACTAGTAAGGAACCAAGTCTAAAGATCAAACAAGGGAAACGGAGCAAAAGAAAAATAAATTGATTATTTAGTTTTGTAGGATTGGAATGATGAATGGAAAGATAAATGTATGAAAGATTAGAGAAGATAAAAGTATATAGATTTTCCCTACGAACAAGTATAGCAAAGAAAACATGCAAGGTCATCATAGATATTACGTTCACTAGATTAATTTAACAGACTCGGTTCTAGACACTCAGATATTCAAATATTCACCGCACAGCAACACATGAAATAACTTTTCTAAATCTAGTGCAAACGAATTAAGACGATTATACAAACCTGGATAACAATATTACTATGCTTAGTATGGGTCACTCTCACATAGCCACATTTATCAAGTTACCATTCCAAAAATGTTGGCTCACTAAACAATGTTATAATCACAAATCCAGTGATTATGTACAATCTCGTTAACCCCGAAACTACTCTTAAAGTTAACTCAAAAGCATATAACTTAATTAATATAAAAGACTCAACACAAAATACACATTATGACACATAGTCATATCATAAACTTCGAAATAGAAAGTATCAATAGAAAGAAAAGAAAAGTTATAAGGTATGCAAGTGAAAGCTAAAGTTGATCAAACCGTATCCACTCTTTAATGGGAGTCATCAATTCCCACAATTCATGCATCTACTTTGAAATTGGTCTCGACTCGTACAGAACCTCCGCTAGTTAGCTATTCTTTGTGAATATCGAATAAACGAATGTTAAAGAACAAAAACTTTTATTAATAAGTGATTTGCAATTACATTTATACAACAATTTCTCGAATATGTGGAGAAATCTAGTAATCGAAATAAGGATTCGAATCACTTATACATTTCTCACTAACACTTATGAACGTAGCGAAAACTAGATAATTTTTACTCTCTTTCTATGCACACACTTTTTCTAATTCCAAAGTCCACTTGTGCCACTTGAGCCACGAAATTTGAGAGTTTTGGAGCCCTATTTATAGAGTTCGAAGGGTTGTGTCTATCCATATGAAGAGTTGTGTCCATTAGTGAAAGATTGTATCACTTCATAGTGATTGGTTGAGAAGCTTTAATCTTATCCACAATGGATAGACACCTTTTCATGATTGGTTGACTTCCAAAGGGTGTCTTTTCGTTTGATAGTTGATGGCTGTTGATCATTCTTCTCTAGCGGTTGGGACTTAATAAGATTTGACCAAAAAACCATCCAAGTCACGACCGCGATTTACAAGTTACGACCATGAATACTTGCTTGGCAATTTTTTGTTTTGAAGAATACTAAGTCGCGACTGCGAGTGGTTGTCATGATTGTGAAATGTGTTTCTCTTCAGAATTCTCCTTGTAACTTTATCGATCTTTAACAGCTTCGATCCTAAGCCAATTCTTTAAGTTCCACGCATCCTTTTGTACCTTTTTCACTCTTTTTTCATAGAATTCCACTTTAGATCATTTTTACTCCCAAGATTTACCTAGTATCTGCATTTGCATCAAAAACAACTACATACCACATGAAATCTTTTATATGAAGTATAAAAATGACTTAAACTATTGTATTTAGTATATAAAATTAATATGATATTAAGTGTAATTATACACTTATCATACCCCCACACTTAACTTTTGCCTTGTCCTCAAGATAAATTCAACAAGAGTGTATAAATTAGTAATCAAGTTCGTACCTCATTTGGCAAAAGACTAATATAGTGAGTACCACATTCCCACATTGTAAAAGATTCAAGTAGAAGTCCGAAATTTCCCACAAATTAGTAATGTGCAATTTATATAGTTTAGTTGCATACCTTTGCTCTTCATGGAGAGTCAACCGAATCACATCTTCATATAAGCTTTATATGCATACTCGAATATTACCTTCTCTTAAGCATAGTATAAAGTATAAAGGATATAGAAAGCACACTTTGATCAATTTTCTCTCAAGGAATTTTTACGTAACCTAGGATGCTAAGACACTCTTAGTGGTTGCATTTTATGCTCCATGCCACTCTCCCCTTTTTTTAGTGGTTGCATTTTATGCTCCATACCACTCTCTCATTTTTTTCATTTAAGCATATGTTTTTGAAGTACTTGGTACTTTGCACCCATTTTTCGTGCTATGCTTTCTTTTCTTTTTTCACTCAATGAATGGTACTTGGTACTTTGCAGTTTTTGCTCCGTACCATTCCTCACCTTGATTATATCGAGAAACTTCTTTTTGCTATTGAATTTCCCATCCTTCTTAATAAAGCATTTGAATCACCTAGTAAGAAGGGCAATTTGCTCATCAGAGTCGTAGCTGGTGGACTCATCTGATGTATCCGCTTTGAGGAGAATGGCTTTGCCCTCCTTGCCTTGATTCCTCTTAGAGTCATCTGAGTATTTCCTCAGAGACATCTCATGAGTTAGCAAGGTTCCTATCAGCTCATCATAGCTGTAGGTCTTAAGGTCATGAGCCTCCTCAATAGCGCTCTTCTTGGAATCCCACTCTACTGTGAGAGTGCGGAGGATCTTCTTGATAAGCTCTTCTTCACTGAACTCCTTTACAAGCCTTTTTAATTCATTAACAATGTTAATGAACCTGGTATTCATGCTCTAAATACCTTCATTGGTAGCCATCGAGAACATCTCATACTCTCTCAGCCTAAGATTTATCTTAGACTCGTTGACCTTGTCAATCCCCTCATAGGTAATCTTCACTTTCTTCCAGATTTTTAGTGTAGTTTCAAATCCTGAGACCTTGTTGAACTTAGTAAGATCAAGCGCATAATGTAAGTAATTAATAGCTACAACATTCTCTTTGAGAAGCCTCATATCAGCGTTATTGTACTAGAATAAACACACCGTTCCTCATCATAGTGGGAACTCTAGGGCCAAGCTCAATTGCAAACCTGGCCTGCATGCTTTGAGACTGGATGAAGTTCTTCATATGATTCTTCCAGAATGTATAGTGATTACCATCAAATAGAGGTGGTCTGGTAATAGACATTCCCTCCTTTAGAAGAACTACCTGATTAGAACCCGAGTTGAAGTTATTGTATGCCATTTATGGATCTGACTCAAGATGATTAGTCTTATAGTTGAGCAACTGCTTTGATACCACTTGTTGGTCTATAAACAAGCTAATAACAACAGTAGAGGGGGGTGAATGTGTTAACTAGGTTATTTAGATACTTTTTTCCAAATGGTTCACCCAGTTCAGTTTTTGTATGCGTGATCAGTGCAATAAAAAAAGTATAAACTGTTTAACTCTGCTGGCAAAGTTTATCTTCAATCCTTAGTTGAGTAATACTTACTCAATTCAGATTGGATAACAAGCAATTGAGTGAAATTAAAGAGATGAATGAGCAACAAGTTGATGAAGCAAATCGCTTAGAGTTAGAACAATTACACTTGAGATTTTATCCTGGTTCGGCCCCTAGCCTACCTCTAGTCCTCAGATACCATCTCTGAGCTTTAATCCACTAGTGATTCATTCCTTCAATAGGCAGAGAAGCCTTTATAGCGGGTAGACTCTATTACAGAAAGTACCTTCTTTTCTAACTACCACTCAACTCAGTTTGGGTACCCTTCCCAAACTGACACTCAAGATTTGAATAAAATTAACGAACTAAATTCAACTTATAACATGTTGAATCCTTACAATGTTAAACCTATGAGTGATTCTCTCTATTGCAAACTGATAATAAAATTAGGGATTTTGGTGATTGCTTGCTTGAGAATTTCTTTGAAAGTAGAGAAGATTTTAGCAAAGAATTGCTCTTTTGGAAATTCAAGGTGATTCACCAAGTTTGAACGTCTGCTTCAGTCTTCTATTTATATGTTGAATCTCTGAGAAGTAGCCGCTGCAAACTTTGAGGATATTGCTGATCTTCAATTCCTCATCTCAATTAATCTTTCAAATCTTCCCGTAGTAGATAGATTTCAGGACGTTTAGAGATAGGAATTGAACATTGAGGAGCGATTTGTTTCCATTTGCAAATCTTCATTCATCTTCAAGTAATCTGGATTTGTTTCGAGAGGTGTGCAGAGATAATTGGAATGTGAAACAATTTACGGAATCATTCCTTATTCTTTGATTCAAGTAAGGAATCTCTGATACTTCGTATAGACAAGTTTAATGATGTGAGGACCACAGTAATGTTTCTTGATTATAGCACCTTTTTCTCCTGAAATGTAACTAAAGAATATTTTGTTCCTTTGCAAATGTCGTTAGTAGAATACGTGCCATAATATCTATATGTGTCGTAATATTACTATCTTTAAATAACTAAGGCAGAACTCAGTGTGTGCTGAGTGAGGATAAATCTATACTGTGTAGTACTCAGCGTAAATTCAGCTTTTCTTACACTAAGTCATAACTTAATTAATTACTCAATGCAACTGAGTTGTTTTATCCCTAAAAAAACTCAAGTCAGCTTGATTAATTAGTAGTCTACTTAGTATTCAATTAATTTCATTGTCCTAGATAATTTGCTATTTCTAAAACTCTTAAGTATTGTGAGGTACTATTAACTTGGGTTCTACAGATTTCTCTAATGACTGTTTAAAAGCCCTCAACACTTTAAAATAAGCATTAATTTTGGCACCCACAATTGTTAAACCAAATTGGTCTCTGCCATTTGAATTGATGTGTGATGCTAGTAATGTTGTTGTTGGTTATGTATTAGGTCAAAGGTATGAAAAGAATTTGCATGCCATATATTATGCAAGTCATAGTTTGTCTTCTGCACAATGCAATCACACCACAACTGGAAAAGAGATGTTAACAATCGTATATGCATGTGATAAGTTTAGATCATATTTGATTAGATCTAAAGTAATAGTTTATACAGATCATGCTTCTTTGAGATATTTGTTTGCTAAGAAAGATGCCAAACCTAGATTAATTAGGTGGATCCTTATTTTATGAGAGTTTGACTTAGAAATAAGGGATAAAAAGGGAAGTGAGAATACTGTAGTTGATCACTTATCTCGTCTAGAAGATGATAAGGGACATATAGGTGAAACTAGTAATATTAATGAACTTTTTCAAAATGAAAATCCTATGTCTGTTAAACATATGATTAATCCATGGTATGCCAACTTTGCAAATTATTTAGTTACGCATACTTTACCCTCTGATTAGATTCTAATGGTAAGAAGAAATATCTTAAGGATATTTGATCATTTATGCGAGATGACCCTTATTTGTTTAAGGTATGTGCCGACAATATTATTCGCAGATGTATAGATGATACTAGCTTTTCTTCTGTTTTAATTCATTGCCATGATAGCATATATGGAGGAATATAGGACCAGCAAAAACTACTACTAAAGTTTTAGAGAGTGGATTTTATTGGCCAACATTGTTCAAGGATGCTAGAGATTTTATTCAGAATTGTGATAATTATCAGAGAATAGGAAACATAAGTCGAAGAGATGAGATGCCATTGAAAAACATCTTAGAAGTGGAGCTTTTTGATGCTTGGGGTATAGATTTCATGAGACCATTTCCTACATCTAATGGTAATAATTACGTTCTAGTTGCAGTTGATTATGTTTCAAAATGGGTTGATGCTAATGCATATAATAAGAATGATGCTAGACTAGTTGCTAAGTTTCTTAAGAAATTATTTAGTAGATTTAGAGTTCTTAGGACCATAATTAGTGATGGAGGTTCACATTTCATCAATAAGACTTTTGAAATCTAGATGCATAAGTATAGGGTACATCATAAGGTTGCTACCCCATATCATCCTCAAATTAGTGGTCAAGTAGAAATTTCTAATTGAGAAATTAAGTGGATTCTTGAGAAGACTATCTCTAATTCTAGGAAGGATTAGTCTACTAAGTTAAATGATGCATTATGGGCTTACAAAATAGCTTTTAAGACACCGATTGCTATAACACCCTACAAGTTGGTTTACGGAAAGGCTTGTCATTTACCAGTAGAATTAGAGCATAAGGCTTTATGGGCTTTGAAGAATTTGAATATGGATTTACACAAATCCGATGAAAGAAGAAAGTTTGATTTAAATGCATTAGAAGAACTACGTTTGTCATCATACGAAAATGCAAAGATCTATAAAGAGAAGACAAAATGATGGCACGATGCAAAACTACAAGAAAATAATTTTTAGATTGGAGATAAAGTTTTGTTATATAATTCCAGACTTCGCTTGTTCCCTTGAAAACTCAAATCTCGTTGGAAGGGACCCTAAGAAGTTATTCAGGTACTTGATAATGAAGCATTGGAATTGAAAGCCAAAAATGGAGTAATATTTCGACCCAATGGCCAAAGATGCAAACCTTATCTTGAGAATTTATTTGAACAACAAGATGTTGATGTTCAATTATTATCTTCACCATAAATCATTCCATGTATAAAAATAAACAAATATTTATTTATTTATATTTAACATGTTTATTTTTCTAAGTTATTATAGGACTAAGTCTGAAAAATTGAAGAAATAGAAGAACTGAAGAAGATCGTGACCACGACTATATATCGCACCTGTGACATTATGCAGTACAACCTTCTATTTCTGTTGTGAAGAAAGTCACGATCGCGATATAGGAAGAATATAACCATCACAGATTGTGATTTAACACGTGATAGATGTCTGAAACTACCAATAATGACTAGTTTGAAGAATAAATGGCTATATTGACTATTATGGCCAATTAGAGACCTTTTAGAACTCTATATATAGGTCTAGGTTGAATCCAAAGCCACCACAACCTTCTACAAAGCTTATAAAAGTTCTAAATCTTTCATCTCTATTCTTTAACAATCTAAACTTTTTTAACCTTTACTTCAAAAACCAATATGCCTGGTGTTAAGGTAGCTGTAAATAGAAGAGAAGTCCAAAACTATAAACAATAATAAGGTTGTCCTTTTCTAATTTGTTCATGTGAGGAGGGGAAAAGATTCCAAGTTTTGAACAAGTTGGAAATCAATGGTATGATTTTTCTTGATATGGTATTCTTGGAGACTTTAGGCCTCCATGAATAGATGGGGATATATCTTGTTGATTTGGGTCTAAGCCAATTTGTGGAGATGCGATATCCACAAAATCGCGATTTGATTTTAGAATGTCTAGTGACATTCGATTTTGAGGATAAGAAGAAGAGGGCGATTCAATTTCGCAACCAAGGATAACATTACACCGTCACAAGAGAGATTATGAGTGCTTGGTTCGGGTTCGAAATTGAGAATTCATCAAGCATGACGGACACATTTTAACCAAATTGAGTTTGGGCAGATTTAATGGGTAAGAGAACTTTCGATCCCAAAAATTCTCCCAATAAACTTATTCAGGATGAGTGCATTCTTCTACTTCACAAATACCTTTCCACATCGGTATTTTATCAAGTAAACAATACCAAGGTCCAAAAGAAAGATTTGTTTATTATTTCTTGCACTTTGATGAAGCAAAAAGTGGAATTCGTGGATATTACCATCCAAAGATCGGGTGAGTACTTTCGATATATGGATGGAAGTTACTTGAAGAATATCGAACTCCTTCAAGAAAATGATGGTGTCTATTCTTTCTATTCCTACTCAACCCGCACCAAGAAGCTAATCTCGACTCATGAAGATTCTTCCATTGGACCATCTAATCCTACCGCTAAACGTCATCATGGAAAAGCTCCGATGATCGAAGAAGAAGATGAAGAAGAAGAAGAAGAAGATGAAGCTCCTGAAGATTGGAAGGCGAGCATGCAACAAAATTGGACAATTGCCAAGCGGAACTTGGAGTAATGAAGAAAGACATGAAGATTCTAAAGAAGAGTAATAAATCGATGCTTCGAAAATTACTATCCTACTTTAGAAAACAAAATTGTCAATTTACTCATAGTCCCCCGGATTCTCCTTCTCAATAGATGGGTTTACTCTTCTCTTTAATTTTCTTTTTTAAAATTTTTAGACTAGTTGTAAATTTATTTGTAATTTTTAATAAAATCTCTCACAGTGAGGACATTGTGTTCTTTAAGTGTGGAGGGCATAACAAAATCCCAAAAATCCAAAAAAATCAAATGAAAATAAAAAATAAAAGAATAAGAAAATTTTCTTGATTTTGTTTTATTTATACATTATCAATACTGATACTATACTAACATATGTTCCAAGATTATTTTGAGTGTTAGGTATTACAAGTTCAATGTTAGTGCAAATTTCGAACAAAACTATTGTTTCGAGTTTCAGCACACTTTGAGAGTGTGAGCGTTTCATGGCACAACATTTAGCATTTGGAAAAGATGAATGATGTGTAACATTCAATAGCAACATTCCAAGTAAGTTTCGATATATATTTCAATGCAACATGAATTAGTATAAGTTATATAGTTTTAGTTTAATGTTATCGATAAGTTTTATATAGAATAATATCTAATAGTATTCTTATTATGAGTTTTATATGCTATTCTTGAATACATCCTATAAGTATTGAGTATGTTTTAAGTTTTGGGAAACTAAAGCCATAATACTTTGAAGTGATCAATAAAGGATGAGGATATTAAAGTGATCAATAAAGGATGAGGATATTAAGTGAAAAATCAAAAAAGAGGATAACCAATGAGTTATGCAAAAGGTGAGGAATGGTACAGAGCAGAAACTGCAACCATTCATTGAGTGAAAAAAAGTAGCATAGCACGAAAAATGGGTGCAAAGTACAAATCTGTAACTCAAAAACATATGCTTAAAAGAAAAAATGGGAGAAAGTTGTATGGACCATAAAATGAAACCACTAAAATAAGGGAGAGTGGTATGGAGCATAAAATGCAACCACTAAGAGTGTTTTAGCATCCTAGGTTACCTAAAAATGACTTGAGATCAATCTTTTCAAAGTTTGCTCCCTTTTTCCTTTATACTTTATACTGTGCTTAAGAGAAGGAAATATTCGAGCAAGTATATAACGCTTATGTGAAGATGCGATTCGGTTGACCCTCCATTAAGAGCAAAGGTATGCAACTAGACTATATAAATTGCACATTACTAATTTGTGGGAAATTTTGAACACTTTTACTTGAATCTTATGCAATGTGGGAATGTGATACTCATTACAATATTCTTTCACCAACTAAGGTACGAACTTGAATACTATTTTATACACTTCTATTGTGTTTACCTTAAGGACAAGGTAAAAGTTAAGTGTGGGGGTGTGATAAGTGTATAATTACACTTATTATCATGATATTTTTAGATATAAAATGATATGGTTTAGAGTCATTTTATACTTCATATAAAATATTTCACATGGTATGTAGTTATTTTTTATGCAAGTGCAGAAACTAGGTGAATCTTGGGAGTGAAATTATCAAAAGTGGAATTTAATGTAAAATGAGTGAAAAAGGTGCAAAAAGATGCGCAGAACACAAGGATTTGGCTTAGGATTGAAGTTGTCAAAGATCGGTAAAGTTGCAAAGAAGAATTATGAAGAAAAGCATTGTTCATGATCGTGACACCTATTCACGGTCGCGACTTGTCACCCTTCATAAATAGAAACTTGCCAACCAATGTTCATAATCGTGACATGTGACTCATGGTCACGACTTGTGATGGTTATTGGTTATATCTTTTCAACTACCAACCGCCGGATAAAAACGATCAACCGCCATCAACTACTAGATGAAAAGTCACCTTTTGGAAGTCAACCAATCATGAAAAGGTGCCTTTCCATTGTGGACAAGGATAAGACTTCTGCACATCTTTTAGAAGTTAACCAATCAAAAAAAGGTGCCTTTCCATTATGGACAAGGATAAGACTTCTTCATCCAATCATAATGAAGTGATGCAATCCTTCTCAGTGGACTTGACTCTTCATTTGGATAGATACAACACTTCATACTCTATAAATAGGGTTCAAATCACACCAATTTCATGTGGGTTATGTGTGGATTGATAGTGTGTGATACATGGTAAATGTGTAAGCATAGATAGAGAGTGAAAATATATAAATTTTGCTACGTTCACAGTGTTAGTGAGAAAAATGTTTAAGTGATTCAACTCTTATTTCGATCACTAGATTTCTCCACAAATTTGAGCGATTATTGTATGAGTGTAATTGCAAAGCACTTATCAATAAAAGTCTTTGTTCTTCAACATTCATTTATTCGATATTCACAAAGAATAGCATCCTAGTGGTGGTTTTGTACTAGTCAAGACCGTATTCAAAGTACACGTAGGAATTACAAGAATTGATTACTCCCATTAAAGAGTGGATACAGTTTTATCAACTTTAGCTTTCACTTGCATACCTTATAACTTTACTTTGTTTCCTACTTATACTTTCTATTTCGAAGTTTATGATTTGTCTATGTGTCACAACGAGTATTTCGTTTTGCATCATTTATATTAATCAAGTTATATGCTTTCGAGTTAACTTTAAGAGTGATTTTGGGTTTAACAAGATTGTATATAATCAATGGATCTGTGATTATAACGTTGTTTAGTGATCCAACATTTTTGGAATGGTAACTTGCTATATATGGCTATGTGAGAGCTACCCGTACTAAGCATAGTATTATTGTTATCCAGGTTCTTATAAGTATCATAATTCGTTTACCCTAGATTTAGAAAAGTCATTTTATGTGTTGCTCTATAGTGAATTATTGAATATTTGGGCATTTAGAACCGTATTTGGTAAAGTTATATAGTGTTTGAAATATTCTTGATGACTTTGCATGTTTTTCTTTACTAAACTTGTTCTTAGAGATTTTCTATATAGTTTACATCTTCTCTAATCTGTTCATACATCTATCTGTTTATCCATCTATTCATCTAACCATCCAATATAAATTATCTTATTTTATTTTGTTCCATAACTTTGGTTGGTCCTTAGAACCGAATTCCTTCCCTGTGGGATCGATATCTTTTAAAACTACATCAAAATTGTATACTTGTAGTGGTCACCATTTTTCTATTTGATAAGCGGTATTGACAATACCTGTTCATATTTTGAACTTTTATCTTATCGGTAGAGGAGTGGGGAACAAGGTTTTTGGCACCATTACCAAATATAAGCCTATCAGAATTAGTATAGTCAAAACCTTGCGATCATGGGTAGGGGTAATTCTAAGAAAAGCAAAGAGGACCCTGAAACATTAATCCTAAAGCTGCAGCTCAAGTGGAGAAAGTCTTATAATTTGGTATGCACATTTTGAGAAAGAAAAATCAAATGGTTTAGTAGTTGTATGGGATGCAAATGGATGGGTTCCAACCATTGTTATCTTGTTGTGGCTTGATCTGCTATAGCGGGGATCCTAATGAGTGGCTATGGATGTTTCCTACTGAGGAAAATTGGTTGGACCAAATTTCCCAAATTTAAATAGATGGGGCAATTTGAATGTCGAGAAAATAGTAGGAATTATGTATTTAATTAAAGATCTTATATTAAATGCATGTACATATACTAATGTCTAAACAAATTCTATCTTATATCTAGGTTGAATAAGAACACTAACACTGATATGCATCTGATTGACAATAAGTTTTACAAAGGAGATAATTTTCATGAGTTGTTCGAGTGTGTGATAAGGTTCCTAAACAGCCTTGGTTTGGATTATGTTCTAGATAATCCATATCTCGTACTCCTCAAAGAAGAACCTTTCATTTATCAAATTTATAAGTACATGAAGCACAAAAGGGACTATGATTACACAAAGAACTTCATGGTGAACACTATGCTTCCAAGGTACAGGTATCTTTGCAAAAATATGGACTTGGATTCAATGATTGTGTAGCTTGTGATGATGGATGAACCAGAAAGATTCATGCTATCTGTAAGTCTAGGGGCTGACACCTCAGCAGTTGAGTTGGCCATGACTATTTACAATAGCACTAAACAGTTAAGGAAAATAAGAGTTACTTATGATCAAGAGGCCTTGAAACAGATTGTATTGAAAGGTCTACCATAGGTATGATAGTTTCAAAATAGATTTCTATGGCATCAGTGATTATTGTAATTTTTCCGAGATGGTAAACCTGTTGGAACAATATGATATACAATTTAGAAATAAACTTGAGAATCAACTTGTTGTTGAGGATAGAAAGATAAGAAAGTCTAGTGCTTTCAAGGTCAAGAGAAGACTCATGAAAAGTTCTGAAATGAAACACGAGTTAAGAGCTCATTTTTCTAAATAAGTGAAGAAGAAGCCAAGTGAGGCATCTACTTCAGGTATGTTCATGATAGAGAGTTTCTTTACAATTCCCTATGAGTCTACTTGGGTATTAGATACTAGTTGTGGTACTCATATCTGTACTTCTTTACAGGAATTATGGAACACTAGAAGGCTTGCAAAGAGGGAAATGGACATAAGAGTTAGAAATGAAGCACGGATTGTTGCAACATCTGTAGGGACATATAGCCTTCGTTTGCCTAGTGGCCTAGTTTTAGTTTTGAGCAATTGCTATTATATTCTTATTGTCACTAAGAATATTATTTCTGTAGTGCATATAGTAATAGAGGGATTTGAAATTTTATTTTCTAATGATAATTGTTAAATTTGACATGATAATATTCTTAAAGCTTGTGGAATTTCTGTTAATGGCATTTATGTTCTACATACTAAAAATGAAATTCTAAATATGAACATTGTTAAGAAATTGAGATTAGATAATGAGAAATCTTCATACTTATGGCATTGTCGTTTAGGCTATATTTATGAGAATCTCTTAACTAACTTACACAAATGTGGTGACTTGGGCCCAATGGAATGGGAATCCTATGAGGTGTGCGAACCTTGTTTTAAGGGGAAGATGACTAAGAAACCTTTCAAAGGAAAGGGTTAGTGTGCCACTAGTACCTTGGAAATAATACATTCCGATGTATGTGGTCTAATGATTGTTAAGACACACGAGGGTTTCTTCTACTTCATAACCTTAATTAATGATTATTCATGATATGGTTGTTTGTATCTTATGAGGCACAAGTCTGAGAGTTTGAGAAATTTAAGGAGTTCAAAACTGAAGTAGAGAACATCTTGGGAAAAGTATCAAGACCTTTTGATCTGATCGAGGCGATGAATACTTAAGCTAAGAGTTTCAGGATAATCTAAGGGAAAATGGTATTTTATCCCAATGGACACCTCCTTATACACCCCAACACAATGGAGTGCCAGAAAGGAGAAATCAAACCCTACTTGATATGGTTTGGTCCATGATGAGCCAAGCAGAACTCAACATATCCTTTTTGGGTTATGCACTTGAGAGTGTAGTTTATATTCTAAACAAAGTGTCCTCGAAATCAATTAATCAAACACCATACAAATTGTGGTATGGTAAGAAATTGACTCTTTCTCACCTAAGATTTGAGGATATCCTACTTTCATAAAGAGGACAAGTTCAGATATGCTAGGTGTTAAGTCTGATAGGTGTCTGTTTGTAGGTTACCCTAAGGAGAATATGGGGTATACCTTTTATGATCCCAAGGAACAAAAAGTCCTTGTTTCCAGAAATTCTCAATTCCTCGAGAAGGAGTATATACTTGCGAAAGCTAGTGGGAGAAATCTTGAGTTAGGCACTAAAGAAGATCAACAGACAATCAACTGATTGTTCCTACACATGTTACGTAAGAAAGTGTAAGCATGGAACATCCTATCATAACACCGACATTATGTAGGTCAGGTTAGGCTCCAATCGCTCCCGAACGATATTGGATTTTCATCACTGATGATAAACATCTCTTCCTTATGGAAAATGATGAGCCTATGACTTACAAGGAGGTAATGGGAGGCTCAGATTAAGACAAATTGTTTACAACCATAAGGTCAAAGATGGACTCCACATACGAAAATCAAGTCTGGAGCTTGATTGATGCTCCAAGTGGGATTAAGCCCATATGATGAAGTGGGATTTCAATAAGAAAACTAACATGGACATTAATGTAATTATCTATAAAACAAGACTAGTTGCAAAAGGTTACAGTAAAAAAGAAGGCCTTGACTATAATAAAACCTTTTCACCGTTGGTCATGCTAAAGTCTATCAGGATACTCCTTGTCATCACCGCTTATTATGATTATGAGATTTAGTAGATGGATGTGAAAATAGCATTCCTTAACGGGAATCTGGATAGGGATGTGTATATGATACAACTCGAGGGCTTTACATCCAAGGATAGCTCAAAGGTATGCATGTTTCAAAAGTCCATTTATGGACTTAAGCAAGCATCAAGGAGTTGGAATATTAGAAATGCTAATTAGCCCTATGTATATAAGAAGGCTAGTGAGAGTGTGATCATTTTCACTGCATTATATGTTGATGACATATTGTTGATAGGAAATAGTGTTCCTTTTCTTCAAACAATTAAATCATGGTTGTCAAAAAAGTTCTCCATGAAACACCTTGGAGAAGTAGCTTTTATACTTGGTGTAAAGATCTACCGAGATAGATCCAGAAAAATGCTAGGTCTTTTATAAAGTACGTGCATAAACAAGGTTTTAGCTATATTTAACCTTGAGTAGTTAAGAAAGGGTTATCTCCCAATGTCTGATGGGATTAAACTTTCTAAATCTGAGTGTCTGAGAACACAAGAGGAGAGACTGCACATGAATAGAATATATAATGCCTCAGTGATAGGATCCATCATGTAGGCTATGTTATGCACTCAGCTCGACTTCTCACATGCGTTGAGCATCATGAGCAAATTTCAATCTGGCCTTAGTGAGAAGCACTAGATAGCCGTTAAAACTATCCTTAAGTAGTTATGTAGGACTAGGGATATGTTTTTGGTATATTGAGAAGGTGATCTCTCTGTGAAGGGATACACTAATAAGTGTATAATTACACTTAATATCACATTAATTTTATACACTAAACACTATAGTTTAAGTCATTTTTATACTTCATATAAAAGATTTCACGTGGTATGTAGTTGTTTTTTATACAAATGTTGATACTAGGTAAATCTTGGGAGTAAAATTATCTAAAGTGGAATTCAATGAAAAAAGAGTGAAAAAGGTGCAAAAAGATGCATGGAACTTAAAGATTTGGCTTAGGATCGAAGCTGTAAAAGATCGGTGAAGTTACAAGGAGAATTCTGAAGAAAAACTCAACTCACAGTCGCGACAACCGTTCATGGTCGCGACTAGTTCTTCTTCAGATCAGAAGTCTACCAATCAAAGATTCACGATTGTGACATGTATATCGCGGTCGTAACTTGGCCAGTTTTCTTGTATTATCTTCTTAACTACCAACTGCTAGATAAGAATGATCAACCGCCATCAACTACCAACGAATAGACACTTATCATAAGTCAACCAATCATGAAAAGGTGCTTATCCATTGTGGATTATATCAAAGCTTCTCAACCAATCATAATGAAGAGATGCAATCATTCACCAATGGACACAACCCTTCGTTTGGATAGACGCAACCCTTCGAACTCTATAAATAGGGCTCCAAACCTTACAATTTTGTGGGTCAGAGCGCACCACCAGAGAGGAGAGCATTAGAGTGAAATTATAGGGTTACATATAGTGTGTGTAGATAGAGAGTTCACTACGTTCGTAAGCGTTAGCGAGAAAATATTTAAGTGATTCGAATCCCTGTGTCGATCACTAAATTCTCTATATTCTTGAGCGATTGTTGTATAAGTGTACTTGCAAATCACTTATCAATAAAAGTTTTCATTTTTCAATATTCGTTTGTTCGATATTCGTAAAGAATAGCATCCTAGCGGAGGTTTTGTACGGGCTGAGACCGAATTCAAAGCAGACGCAAGAATTGTGGGAATTGACGACTCCCATTAAAGAGTGGATACGGTTTGATCAACTTTAGCTTTCACTTGCATACCTTACAACTTTCTTTGCTTTATGCTTATACTTTCTATTTCGAAGTTTATGATATGTCTATGTGTCGTAATGCGTAT
>CATIWQ010934137.1:0-15796 GCA_949673415.1 Euphorbia schlechtendalii | reverse complement strand
GAAAAATCCAAAGCACGTTTTCAAACTAAAGAAAGCCCCAAGAGCATGGTATGAGAGGCTTACCAATTTCTTAATTAGCAAAGGCTATGAAAGAGGAAAAGTAGATACGACTCTGTTCATCAAGCGAAGAAAAGAAGATGTGTTGCTAGTCCAGATATACGTCGATGATATTATATTTGGAGCAACTGATGAAATGATGTGTAAGGAATTCAGCAAGTAGATGAAGAGTGAGTTCAAAATGTCTATAATGGGAGAATTGAAATTTTTTCTAGGCTTTCAAATCAAACAAACAGAAGATGGCATTTTCATCAACTAGTGTAAATACGCAAAAGAAATTCTAAAGAATTTCGACATGGTAAACTCAAAGTATATGTCCACTCCCATGGCCAATGATATAATTTTACGTACAGATGAGGCTGGAAATTCAGTAGACAATAAACTCTATAGAGGAATCATTGGTTCTCTTCATTACCTAACGCCAGCAAACTAGACATACAATATGTTGTATGCTACTATGCCTGCTACCAAGCTGATCCTAGAGAATCTCATCTAGTAGTTATGATGAGGATTCTCAGGTACTTGCAAGGGTCAATTGAAGCAGGTTTATGGTATCCCAATAGTTCAGATTTCACTACTAGGGGATTCACAGATGCAGACTATGGAAGGGATAAGCTAGAGAGGAAAAGTACAATAGGAAGATGCCACTTCCTTAGAGAATGTCTTGTCTCTTGGTACAGCAAGAAGCAAACTTCAGTTGTGCTGAGTACAGCTAAAGCTGAGTACATGCCAGCAGGAAGTTGCGTAGCTCAACTCTTGTGGATAAAACAACAATTGGAAGATTATGGAATTAAGTCAATTTGTCTCGAAGTTATGTGCGACAATAAGAGTGAAATTGATTTATCCAAAAATCTAGTCCACCATGGAAGAATGAAGCATGTCAACATCAGGCATCACTTCAACAGAGGTCATGTACTGTGAGGAGATGTAAAGCTTGAATATGTTCCAACAGATAAGCAGGGTGCTGACATCTTCACCAAACCTTTACCAAAGGAACAATTCAGTATGCTAATGGAATTGATTGGTATGAGTAATCCATAATGATAAGAAGATAGAATTCATCTGAATTTTTTGCTAAGTATTGAAAATCAAGTAAGAGAGGACACGTGGTCAACACCGTCAAATTTTTTAAGTAACAGAGTAAGTTCTTATTTACGACTAAAATTTCAAATCTCTAAGTTTTCAAATGAAGTAGAATATAATTGGAACAGTCATTGTCTAAACTCACAATTTTACTGAGGTAATTCATTAGATGTTAATCTCAAAGTTAATTATCCATCTTAAGCTAAGATTATGACACGTACCCCTAAAAAAGGGGTTTCTGCCTATATAAGATGATCGGTTGAGAGAAGGAAGATTACTTGCTTCAGCGATTTCAAAACCGTTAGAGCATTTGAATCCTAATTCTCATTCCCTCAAGTTCTCTCATTTTTCCAAATTCAAATGGCGAGAATTGAAACCACTTACTGACTCAAGAACACCACTGTGATGAAGATTGTGGTGGATAATCAAGGAAAGACGGAGAGAATTACTTTAAAGGCGGGAATCCTTATTGCCAAAATTGCTTGGGAAGATAACCTAGACTTTGGACCAGTCTATAAGGTTGATTATGAAGGTTTACTGCTGAATAAGATGATGCACAGAGTCATCAAGAAACAGCAACTCAGTGCTTTTCTGAAGATGGAGGGTCCAGCAGTAACAGGACTCATGAGAGCCTTATACACTCATTTATACACTATTGAAGGCTTCAATGATGTCTTGTTGATGGAGTGTGAAGGCAAGACAATGCTAATTTGTACCAGGCTCATTGGGAGCATTCTCAACATGCCCAATTCAGGCACTCAACTGCGACAGTTTGGGGATGAAGATGATGTTCTTGTTCCTAAAGATTGGGAACTCCTCGCAAATTTTGTGTCTAAGGAGATTGCTACCAACAGGATGTCTTGGAAAGCTAGGATATGTCATGAGCTTGTAGCGAAGCTGTTGCTGCCAAAGACTAGCTCATTGACTAGCTGCACCTATTTTGAAAGGTGTGTGGTCTACCATATGGTAGAGGGTAAGAAACTTAATTAGCTAGTGCTGGTACATCATCACCTGACCAAAGTGACTACCATCTATCACTATGGTTACCTCATATCTGAGATAATGAGGGTAGTGAAAGTTGACTTAGGTGAGTTTTTGGGGGAGTCTGGTAGATTAGTTCTTCCAGTGAAGAAGAAGCTGGAGATGTATCACTTCAGTAAGTTGACCTACAATTAGGTGCAAGCTAGGTACCCCAAGGCACAATAAAAGTGAAAGTAGAAGTGCATACCGAAAGTAGTACCTACGGACATCAGTAAGGAGGAGGAAGATCCTTTTGTAGTAGAATTCGGAGATAAATCCAGCTCTGATAATACTCCTATCTCAACCATCTTTGAGAAGATTTCTTCCACCTCCTCCTCAGCATAGAAGGCTGCTTCCTCTAAGGCCAAGGGGAAGAGTCCAACCAAGTCCAATGAAGCTCTTGCTCAGCACCAAAGAAGGAGAATGATTGCAAAAACCCTCTTTCAAAGAGAAGCGAAGGCAAAAATGGAAGCTGAGCTAGCTAAGGAGAAAGAGGATGAAGTGGAGGCCAGTGAATCCTTGCACCAAAGAAAGCGCAAATTAGTAGTCTCAAACTCTACTAAGGTGTAGGGCGAGGCCAAGAAATACAAGGTAGAGGACTAGGATGTGTCCAATGCAACTGAGAACTTGGAAGGATTATTTACCAAGATGAGGGGCACTCAGCGCAAGTGCTCCTCCATCACAAGGCCACTGCTAAAAAATGTGCCGGTTGTGAGAAAAAAGGAAGGTGCTGGGGACTCCATTAATCCCATTATGGAGGAATCTGATCCTCAGGAACCTAGCATCCCCACACCTAGTTTCACTCCTGTTGAGGAATCCGCTCCTTAGCATGAGCAACCTCAAGCTGATCCATCCTTAGATCAAAAGGCTAACCTAGAGGTAAATAAAACTCCTACCCCTTCTCCTTCTTTTGTAAATCCTTCACCCTTAAATTCTGTCAACCCCTCAGGTTTTATTCTTGTAGATCCTATCACATAGAAAATTTCTTCTTCTTCTTCTTCTTCTTCTTCTTCTTCCACCTCCTCATCTAAGAAATCACATATCATCCATATCTCTTCACCCTCTGACACTCAAGATCCCTTTCCCTCTCCAGTACATAACACTCCAACCTCATCTCCTGTACATTCCCTACAATTACATTCTCAAGCCATTGTACCTTTTATTCCTCTCAAATCAATTCCTTCTTCTGTAAATACAACTACCACTTCTTCAAACCCATCCAAAACCCCCTTGACCCATTTGGTTAGGGAAGTTCCCAATACTAAGAACTATGCTCAGTAGGGAAACTCAAGTGATCAGACTGCTAAGGTAAATTTTACAGCCTATGAAGCACCTGAGTCCAGTAGAAAGTAAGAAATGGCTGATACAACTTTCCTTAGTAAGATCCGTGAGTTAGCTAGAAAGTAATTTCTAGGCCTCAGGACTAACGTTGAGTTAGATGGATCAGTAAGCAAAGTTCTACTAACTCAAGATTTGACGGACTTATCTTCTAAGCCCATGGAAAAATTGACAGAATTCGAACAGCACACAAGTGTTCCTAGTGATTCCCTTTGCTTTGAGGAGTTTGAGTGAATCCAGGGAAGCCTATTGGCTATTCGAAATCACTTGGCAAAATAGAGGAATATTCTATTCCTTCACAAAAGTGGTAAGTAACATACGTGTCATGATACTAATCAGTGCCACAAAAACAATTACTTTTTGATAAGTAATACTGTAACTCAACATGAGCTGAGTGATGATAACATAAACTACATAGTACTCAGACACACATGGCTTTTCCTACACTAAGCAAAAGCATTCTTAGTGTTCAATTAACTTTTACTATCCCATATTGATTGCTATCACCAAAACATTTGAGTACTATGAGGTACTATTAACTTGGTTCTACACTTATATTAAACTCACCAGGATGAACAACCCATTCAATGAGTCAGCCAGAAGTTTCAGGCCTTTGTAAAATCTTTTTTAGTAGATAGCTTGTTCTCACAATCAAGTGTAGCTTTGGAATTAGGGGCGGAGATGGATTGTCATGGATATGAGTGCCAATGCAAGCATTTCTATTCACGAGTATCTGGACTCGGTACCCTTTAACATTTTGCTGGCGTAGTATATCAAGTGTTGTCCCTCGCTATCCTCCTTGACCAACACTAATCCAACTGCTTCATTAGTGGCTACTACGTACATGTATAGGCCTTCACCCCTGTCCGGTCGATTAAGTAACGTGGAGATCCGAGAAAACTTTTAATGCTGTTGAAGGCCTCTTGGCAGGCTTCGTCCCACTTGAATGACTGATCCTTCTTTATGATTTTGTAGAATGGCAGGCACCTTTCAGCAGAAAAAGATATGAAGCATCCTAATGCGTTGATCCGGCCGTTAAGCCTTTGAACTTCCTACAAGGTTCTCGGTGGTTGCATTTTTATAATTGCGTCTATCTTTTCTGGGTTTGTTTCAATTCCACTCTATGATATGAGGTACTCTAAGAACTTGCCACTTCTCACCCGAAAGTACACTTCTCTGGGTTTAGTCGGAGTTAATGCTTTTGTAATGTTTTGAAGATGTTTCAAAAATCCTCTACTTGGGTTTCTTCATTTTTACTCTTGATGATCATATCGTCTATGTAAACTTCAATCGTGTGACTAATCGAATCCTTGAACAAGTCATTAACTAAACATTGGTATGTTGCTCCCACATTCTTCAGTCCAAACAGCATGACTGTATAGAAGTATGTTCCATCGTGAGTGATAAAGGATGTTTTCTCTTGGTCATCCGGATGCATAGGGATCTGGTGGTAGCCGGCCTTTTCATCTAGGAGCGAGTAGATCACGAATCCGGTTGTTGAGTCGACTAGTTGGTCGATGCTGGGTAGTGGGAAGCTATCCTTAGGTGTGGCTTTGTTGAGATTTGTAAAGTCGACGCACATTCTCCATGAGCCATTTGATTTTTTCACGAGCACTACATTGGCTAACCATTCAGGATAGTGTACTATTTTGATGTGATCAGCTACCAACAACTTCTTTATTTCTACCTCAATGGCCCTCTGTCTTTCAGGAGCGTAGTTCCTCTTTCTCTATTTTACTTGTGTTGCATTTGGGTGAAAGTCACGTTTATGAGTGATGACTTGACTTGGAACACCATGTAGGTCATCGTTGCTCCATGAGAACATGTGATGCTCCTCATTGAGGACTTTGCATATATCATCCTTAATTTGGCTGTCCAAGTCTTTTGTTATTTTCAATTGTCTTTCGAAGGAGATCATGTACATCTCAAAGTCTCCTACCAGCTCAGCCTTGTCTTCCTTCTTTGACCAATCTTCCTCCATTCGGCTTTGAGTGATACCAAGTAAGTTTCATGTGCTAGCCGTGGGTTTCCAAAGTCAATGGCTGCTCCTCAGGTGGTTGGTATTTTCATCACCAATTTTCTCATGGAGATCAATGAGTCAGTATCAATGAGGAATGGCTTCCCTAGGATGACATTGTAGGCCATAGGGATTTCGGTCACTATAAACTCCACTTACGCTCACCACTTGTGTTCTTTGTCCCCCATTTCTACTTCTAATCTTACTTACCCCAAGGTTGGGACCGAGTGGCCACTTAGCCCCATAAGCGGCAAGTAGCTGGGGAACATGCGATTCTCTGTGACATGTAATTGAGTTAGAGCTTGATTGGTGATTAGATTAACTGAACTGCCAGTGTCCACTATGACTCGTCTGACCGTGTAGCCTTCGATCTCTACTTCTATTACTAGTTGGTCAGATCTTGGCCGCTTAACCATGTTGTGTTTGGTGAAGAGATCTTCTTCATCGACTTTTATCCTCCTTCTTACATGTCTGGGTCGCTTTGATGGTGCTTGTGGGTCCGGTCTGCCACCAATCATGAGGACTACTCCTTTATTTCGTTGCTTGGGTGATCTTTTTTCCTCTTAATCTCTTTTTTCGTCACCGCCTGATCGCTTGGTGATGCTTTTGAAAATTGTTTCTAATTTTCCCTCTTTAATAAGATGATGTACTTCGTTTGCTGGAACCCGGCAATCATCTGTGTGTTGGCCTCTAACTCTATGGAACTCATAGTATTTATTCATGTTATGCCCTAGCTGGGACTCGGCTTTACCCTTGGGTAGCGCAGGCATCTTCGGTCATTGCCCTTTTGCTCAGGGGTGCGTTTAGGGATGGTCTTCCGCTTGGTATGGGGCTGATGTAATCCCTCCTACTTGATGCCCCTCTAGGGTTACTACCTCTTCGCCAGGTTGAGTTCTAACCTTCAGATCTGTGGCGATAACTAGCTGGTTGGGATGGTTGATTATCTCTTGGTCTTTGCATTTCATCAATTTCTATATGTCCTTTGGCGATGTTCATCATCTGTTGAAGGTTAACCGTGTTTCTCTAGACTATCTCAGCCTTCAATCTCTTGCTATAGGTTCCTCTAATCATGACCTCTTTTATCATGCTGATATCTATGTTTCGCACTTGGAGGCAAGCTCGGTTGAATTGTTTTATGTAGGTTCGCAATGACTCACTCTATCCTTGCTTTATATCATGAAGTGTTCGCGGTGAGGTCCCAGACCATATGGAATCGATGAACTGTCTGCAGAATTTTTATTGTAGATCTTCCCAACTATTGATGGATCCGGATGGTAATACATCGAACTCATAGGTAGCCAGCCCTATGAGTGTGTTTTGAAAGTAATGGCATGCGTGGACCTCTGAGACATGTGCCATGTCCATCTTATTCTTGAAGATCTTAACATGTGTCCTAGGATCCATGTCACCGCTATAATTATCAAAATGAGTGATTTTGACATATGGGTTGACTGGTTTATTTTGTATCCTGCTGGTAAATGGGGAGTAAGATGTTTTTAACAAGGGTTTGTGCATTGTTACTACGAAATGGTTTAACCCTTCTTTGAACATTTTTATGAATTCTAGGTCGTTCACGTTGCTCCTTTTCTGCTCCTACGATTGTGCGGCCTAGTGATGGGGAGGAATTGTTCTCTCCACCTGCCAATGCGGGTGATATGACGGATAGAACTCAATGTACGGGTTGAAGGGTGTCCTACTGGTTTGTTGAGGAGCGTTGGGATGCTTAACCAATCCCATTAACTCTGCCCAAGATGGGGCCGATGCCGCTTCCAACGGTGTTTCCATTCATTCTTATTGTAGGAAGGTCGTTACAACGAGGGGAACATGCTCCTGGATGGTGAAGATTAGGGGTAGAATTGACCCGGTTGCTTGGAATGGGTTTGCCAATAGGTGTTGTTACGACCGAATGGGTATGTACACTGGTGGGGGATAGTTGTTCATGTTGTTGTTGTGCACCCCGCTGAGTGTGTGGCTGGCCATCATTGAACCGTCTGATCCTTTTGAGAGGTTGAACAGGTTGCGCCTAATTTGATGTTGATCTTCTGGGGTCATTTGGTATTTTTGAGCCACGCTTTCAGAAAAAGTGATGCTGTTTGCATTTGGCGGGGTGTAGATGTCGATCGTAGACGTGTTTTGTGATGACATAGCTATTGACGTTGATGTTATGGTGGTGGAGATGGTGGTGGGCTGTGTTTCGCCACTACCGGTATTGAGGCTTCCCTCAGTCATTCTTGACGCATTTTAGGTATTCGCTCGCTAGAACAAAAGTTTAGGATTCTTGTGGAATAAAAATTTTCTTTTGCTCCATGCTCACCACACCACTCAAAGATCTGAGTGAGGAAGTGATTCTCACATCCCAATCATCAGAATTGTGTGTCTCGTACACGTCACCTTACACGGTGGATGATATCTACAAGACAGGAGGCGACTAAGGGGGACTAGCCGAGTTACCGGTTTAGCCTCTCCGATGCTTAAGTTAGCGACGGAATTAAGAGAGGAGGCAGAGAATAATAAGTGTTGAGAATAGAAGAATTGCGTACCTCTATTATGTATTTGAGGTCTGTATATATAAGGGAATGGGATGAGCCAAAATAGTGATGGAGATAGACTCTACCACTAGAGATTCACTCCTTTTCAGGGTATATCTCTTTGTTGGATAGATGGAGTCCAACTAGGACTGATCTCCTTCTAAGTTGGATAATAATAGAAGATCTGGTGTCCGTGTTCAAGAGAAAGACTTCTGCCACTGATATGGCCAACCGGATGGACGGGTGGCCACATGGTCACGTGATTCGTGGTGACTATGTGCATGGCTATACTATACCGGGTTATCATTAATACTAATTTAAGCATCAGAGTGGCTACGCCGAAAAGCCACAGCTTAGTCATCTTACGCATTACTTGTTTTACAGGAATTACGGTGTTAAGCGATGTTCGTGTTCGTGATTTGAAATAATGTCATGTGTTAAGTGACGTTCATGTTCATGATTTGAAATAATATCATCTTGATATCAAATTTTTAGCAAAAAGCTTGAAGAAATCCGACTAATATATTCGATAAAGCATAACAAATTAGACTATTTAGGATAATAAATAAAGGACAAGGATTTTTTACATTTGACATTAAAGTAGAGAATATTCGGCTCAATAAAAGTTTGCTATTTGTAAATGGAAATTATGGATCGAAAATGGTAAGTCTATTTTAATTCATATGGTCATAAGCATGGTTGTCAAATCCGGCCCGACTCTGATAACAATAAAACTTTGAAAATGGCAGAAGAAAAGAAAATGGCGGTTAATCATGCTTATCTGGCAGTTATTAGTTAAAAAGATAATACTAGAAAGTCGTCCATGTCACGACCACGATACACATGTCGTGACCGTGAATCTTTGATTGGTAATCTTCTATTTCTAAAGTAAACACGTTGTGACTGTGAATTATTGTTGAATTCGTGAATTGAGTTTTACTCAGAATTCTTCTTGTAATTTCACCCATCTTCGACAGCTTCGATCCTAAGCCAAATCTTTAAGTTCCACGCATCTTTTTGCACCTTTTTCACTCTTTTTTCATAGAATTCCACTTTAGCTTATTTTACTCCCAAGATTTACCTTGTATCTACATTTGCATAAAAACCAATTACATACCATGTGAAATCTTTTATATGAAGTATAAAAATGACTAAAACTACAGTGTTTAATGTATAAAATTAATATGATAATAAGTGTAGTTATACACTTATCTCTAGTGTAAGAGCTGCGAACAGAGAAAACCTGGAGTTAACTTAGTCGACTGGAGTCCTAATCTAAGAAAACTTGTTGGACAATTTTATTTGACCTGGAATCCAGGCTGTCCAGCTGATAGGAATAATCTAAAAGTTATTAGGAACTTCTTGTTTTGTAATTTTTTTGTTATTCTCTTTTAATTAGTTGTTTTTAGGAATATAAATTAAGGGATTTTAATGTTTTGATTTAGGTAGACTTCTTGCTAGATTAGGAGATAGGATATGTTTTTAGCTAAGGAAGAAAACATCAAATGTGATTTTTTCTCTGCTTTTCATTAGTTTTTCAATGAAAGGAAGAAAACATCAAACGTGATTTTTATTCTCTGCTTTTCATTAGTTTTTCAATGACAATTTCCATTTTCAAATTATGAGTAGCTAAATTCACCATTCTTTTGACTAAGGGAATTACTTGAAGCTATTATCAATCGTGGGGCTTGCTCTCTATTGTATTTTGAATTTCAATTTTTTAATCGATAAAGGCAATATTTCTATTGTTTCCCTTTTGATTTCATCAATTTGGCCGGTTGCTGTTTATCGAAAGGATGAACATATTGTTAATTCCATTATATTTATGCTATCATGATACAATGAATTAATTATAAAAAGTGAATTTCATCAAAAGTTTCTTGGTTGTATTCGAATTAATACCTTTCTTTGGGCTATCATAAAGTTTTGAACAAAACCATTTTAGAATTAAACCATGTCCGCTATTTGCAAGTGCGTTTCAAAATTGAGATTAATTGGTTTAGCTATCTACTATCATTCTCTTGTTTAGAATAGATTTTTAATCGTGATGTATTTCATGATTAAGCTAATTGACTAAAAAACTCAAGAAACTTATATTTTGTGCTTGTGATCGATTGAGATCAAGCTGAAAGTATTCCTTGGTCGGAAGACTTTCCCCAATTGTATTCTTATTCCCTGTAATTTTCAACTTTTCAATTTTATTTACTGTTGATTTCCAAAAAATGTCAAACCCCCAATTTTTACTTTTCATCGCAAATTTTTGGTCATTTAGTCAAATAAAATTGATTACATAAGTACTTGAGGAAACGATCCCACTTGCCACTATCGCAAATATATATATTGCTTTGGTGGAATGGATTTTATATTATTTTATTTCATTTTTTACAGATTCGACGTTTGTCAAATTTTGGCGCCGTTGCTAAGGATTTATTTACTAATTAATATTATTTTAATTTATGACCAGAACTGATCGTGGAATCGAAAATTTCTACGATCATGAAATCGAATAAACCGCTAGCAACTTGAGGAGAATCACGGAGATAAATAAGGGAATAATGGGATCACCCCCTAAAGGAGAGCTGAAACTCAATCTGGATGAACACGATCAGGAGGAGGATTCAAGATGGCAAACAACCACACCTTTCGTGAGCTAGCAAATCGAAGGCTTTACATGCCTAACTTCTGCATAAATTATCCTTAAACTTTAGCCAATTTTGAATTGAAATTAGGGTTAATCCATCACTTACCAAGATTCTATGGAATCGAAAGAGAAAACCTGAACAAGCATTTGAAAACCCTTTATATTGTTTATTCCAGAATGAAACCATATGGAGTTTCTCTTAATCATATTTTATTATGTGCTTTTCCATTCTCACTAGAAGAAGTTGCTAAAGAATAGTTATACAATGTTCTTGCAGGTACAATTAATTTATGGAACACTCTCAAATCCACTTTTCTTAACAAATAGTTTCATGTAGGAAGAGTCATAGCAATCCGGGTGGAAATTACGACTATTAAATAGAAGGAAACATAGTCCTTTAATGAATATTGGGAGCGACTTCAAAAGTTGATAGACACCTGCCCAAGTCATGATATTTTAGAGAAGGGGCTGGTTGAGTATTTTTATCACGGGTTGTTGCCTTAGAAAAGAGATTCATAAATATTTCCTGCAACGGAACACTCATCGACAAATCACCCACGAAAGCCAAAAAGCTTCTCTCAACCATGGTTGTAAGCACACAACACTTTGGTGAACTGTACCGGAACCAACCGATAAGAGTTCATGAGGTAAGCCCTTCATCAATTGATAGTAAATTAGCTGAACTCACTTCCTCGGTTAAATAAATAGCAGTGAGAACCGATAAAGCTGTCACTTACGAGTTATGCTCTATTGTCAGGCACATTTCAGATTTATCTCCCACTTTCTATGGGAAAGAACAAGTTAATGTGATTAGTGGATTCCACGAGCAGTACAGGAGGTATGACCCTTATTCCAACACTTAAAATTTGGGGTGGCGATGTCATCCAAATTTCAACCATGCACAAATGAGTTAAAATCCACCTAAACATCCCATACCAATATAGCAAAATTTCTAACACAATGCCGAACCAGCAACCAACAAACTACCTGCATCATTAGATGATGTAATAACAACCTTCATGCAATCTCAACAAAAGAATGACATGAGCATTCGAAACTTTGAAAGCCAGCTCAGTGAAATGGCGACCACATTGAGCAAGTTGGATGCCAAATGGCGACCACATTGAGCAAGTTGGAAAATCAAGGTAAGCTTCCTTCTCAAACTGAAATTAACCCAAAACAAAGTGCTTGTGTGATCACTTTAGAAATAGGAAAGAACTTATCAATGAAAAGTCTAAACCTGCAACAATTAGCCTAGAGTCCAAGGTTTCAAAAGTAACACGGATTTGAATTTTACCACTCGTTCAGAAAAGGAGATAAGTGTAGATGATAATAAAGGATTAAATTCTAAAATTTTAGAACCATTAGTTCATCAACCCCCTTTTCCAAAGTGTTTCTCAAAATCTAAAAAGCAAAAGGAGGAAGGCGAATAGATGAAGGTTTTTAGTAACTTGCAATTCAACATTCCATTCTTAGAAGCTATCAAACAAGTTCAAAAGTACACTAAATTTCTTAAATATTTGTGCTCTAATAAGAAAAAGTTGAATGGGAATGAAAGAGTCCAAATCAATGAGAATTTCTCGGCCCTTCTCCAAAGATGGTTGCTTAGAAAATGCAAAGATCAAGGTATATTTTTGATTCCGTGTCAAATTGGTGAGGTAAGTGTTAAAAATGCCATGTGTGATTTGGGTTCTGCTATAAATGTAATGCCATTGTCCATTTATAAATTATTACATGCTAACACTTTGAGCAAGATCGGTGTTGTTCTCCAATTAGCTAATTTATCTTTGGTATATCCCAAAGGAGTTTTAGAGGATGTTCATGTTAGAGTCAATCAATTAGTATTCCTTACTGATTTTTATGTTTTGGATATGGGTGATAATCATGCTGCTAATTCTCACAATTTGATGTTAGGAAGGTCATTCTTAGTTTTAGCTAGTACTAAAATTGATGTGGGTATCGGTATGCTATCCATGGAATTTGATGATAAACTTGTAAAATTTAACATGTATGATGATATCAAATGCTCTAATGACATAGCATGTGTATATGTTATGAGTGTGAATGATTGTTTGATGCATGATTCAGAAGGGCTAGAAACTGATATTGTTGAACCCATGTTAATAGTACTTCACAATACTTAAAATGTTTTGGAAATAACAAACTAACTAAGATAGTGAAATTAATTGAGTACTAAGTATACTCTTAATTAATTAAGTTTACTTGAGTTTGTTTAATCGAAAACAACTCAGTTTGCTGAGTAATTAATTATGTTATGGCTTAGAGTAAGAAAAGCTAAGTTAAGTTGAGTATTACATAGTTTAGATGATATCCACTCAGCTTTGCTAAGTTAGCTTTTACTTAGAAAAGCTTTCACCTTTGACACTTAGAGAAATATTTGACACTTGTATTACTAACATATTTTGTGAGAAACAGAATATAATCTTGATGCTTTTTAAGTGAAAAAGCGCTGAAATTAAAGAAGATATTCTAGTAGTCCTCACAAGGCAAAAGGTGTTAGTACGGAATATTGGAGATTCCTCACTAAATTCCAAGATAAAAGGAATCCTCTAACTTTCACTATTCTCAATGTCTTTGCGGGCCTCTGCAAACTTCAACAAGTCAACTAATGGTAGAATGCCATTTTTCATCTCGCGCGCCTCTCTATCAGAATAGATTGCTTAAAGACAAACGAGTTTTTGATAGCGGATTTATATCATGCTTCAACATTCAAAATCTCTATCTCTAAACATCTTGTAATTTGTCTCCAATGGGAAAATTCTAAAGATTTAAAGAGAAGAGAAATTGAAGAGCTGTTAGGATGAGAAGTTTGAAATGGCTAACTCTAAGAGGTTAAACTATAAATAGAAGATTAGAAGATTGGAGCAGACGTTCAAACTTGGTGAATCACCTCGAATTTCTTAAAGAGCTGAAACTTTATTCATTCACTCCCAACTTCAAGAAATTCCAAATCAAGCAATCAGTAAACATTCATTGTTCAAATCTGTTTGTAATAGAGAGAGAAATAGCACCTAAGATTTAACATTGTAAGGGATTTAACATTTAAAAGTTGAATTCCTCAGTTTGCAAATTTCTTCTAGAAATCTGAGTGGTAGTTTAGGAATGGTACCCAAACTGTGGATTGAGTGGTAGTTAGAAAGAAATGTACTTTCTGTAATAGAGTCTACTTGTTATAAAGGCTTCTCCGCCTAAGGAAGGAACAAAATCATTAGTGGATTAAAGCTCGGAAAGGAATCCGAGGACTAGAGGTAGGCTAGGGGTTGAACCAGGATAAAATCTTAGGTGTTAAAGTTCTAATCTTAATCGCTTTTATCTCATCCATCATTCTATCTCTATTTTTTATTTTACTTGAAAATCCAATCCATGTTGAGTAGAGTACTCAGCAAGTGATTAAAGATAAATTATGGTAGCTAAGTTGAGTAGTTTATATGTTTTTAAACCCAGCTCAGCACACATCTCTCAGCTCACGTATCTAAAAACTTTAACTTGGTAAACATTTTATAAAATCCAAAAAGTAACCAAGAATTGCAGCCCCCCTTTATTGTGTAATTAAGCCATCTAAGGACCAATAGATATGAATTGGATGTTTTGTACCAAAGATACAAAACCTTTAAATGATCATGCAACTCTTTATATGAACTAATTTCAAGTTGGGAAAAAAGTTTTACTTCAAAACTCTAGGCTCAAATTATATTTAGGAAGATTGCACTCTAAGTGGAAGGATTTGGTTTTTATTGTTAATAATGTTTTTCTCTTGGTGTAGTGGAGATTAAATGTTTAAACTAGTGAAGATTTCAAAGTTAATGAGTTCCGTTTCAAACCATTTTATGATGGATTCCAGAAAGTGGATTTTGATCATTTTAGCTCAAAAAAACCAAGCTTCGAGCCTTGACGAGGCAGTTGTAATGTCTGACTAATAGCATTCATCAAATGCGCTATTGGGAGGCAGCCCAATGTTAAGAATGACTCATGCCTAACTCGTATTAATCCTTGTTCTTTTTTTATCTCAAATTTCTTTCTTTTATTTCTTTTTACAGTTTATCTTCCATCTTAATCTAGTCTGATATATTTCTTTTTAATTTGCAGGTGTGATGTTGGATTTCCATTGCATTTCTCAATTAAAAGCTAAACGGGTTGAATACTGATAAAAGGTGATAATACCCCTCAGGCCCATGCAGAATCAAATGATTTTGTTATTACAACAAGTTGTTTGTTTGCAATAGCGTACTTAGGTTTCCCCGCACATCTTCCTATGCTAGGTTTTAGAATTCTTTGCTTTTATCTTTCATATAGAGTTTTCTTATGTTTTGAGCATAAATGAGAACATTTATGATTTTAAGTGTGGGTGAGGGGATTAAATTTGTATGTTTTGTTAATGCTTGTTTTCAAACAATTCTTTGATCATTCTTTGACATTGAAGGCTAATTTAAGAAATGAGCATTCTAATTAATTGAAATTTTGAAAGTTGCCTGGTATGATCTTGATTTTATACTCAATTTGTTGATCGATTTAAAATGCATTTCCTTCTATACATGTGTAATCTTGCTGGTTTTTTTTTTCTTTGAGTCTATGTGAAAGAGCATTGCTCGGCTAGAAACCGGGTGATGACTCTTTCATTGGTTTTGTTTTCATTTTTTTATAAGGGAAAGCATTGCTCGACTAGTAATCGGTTGATGACATTTTCATGGGATAGCAAGAAGGAAAAGCTATGCTCGACTAGTAACCAGGTACTGACTCTTCCATAGGGCATTAATTACCGCAAGAAAAGAAAAGTGAAAAAGAAGATAAAAATAGAAAAAGAAAGAAAAAAAATAAATATATATATTATTTATTACTTAGACGACTTGCAAACAACCACAGAGGGGGGGTGAATGCGAATTACTTTTAAGATTTGTGAAATTCTATTTCACCAAGAATATGCATGCTGAGTTACGATATAAAACTGAATAAACTGCTCAACTCTGCTGAAATAGTTTATCTACAATCTGCTACTGAATACACGACTCAGCAAGGATATGTTTTTCAAGCAAAGTAAAAGCTAAGAAAGTAAGTTTAGAACTTTAACACCTGAATATTATCCTAGTTAGACCC